>CAJGYO010000012.1:25858348-26012553 GCA_904845875.1 Miscanthus lutarioriparius | reverse complement strand
GTCATATGATGAATAAGATAGTTTTTTTTTTGCGATTAAGGACTTTCATTCATTCAGCGGTGAATCATTGTATTACAATCTTCGGTCACCAAGAGATCAATGCAAGTTGGGGCTAAATGCCACTCACCCAACTTGATGTCTTCCGTGACTTGCTTTGCTAACATATGAGCGACGCGGTTACAAGATCAATCGGCATACATCAAACTAAAATCAATAATACAGTTGATAGTTGGTCAGCAATGGAACAAATATTAGAGTACTTATCATTAAGCAACAATTATGTTGAAATATACTCGTATTGATTTTTTTATTGTTTTTTAAAATTGTACCTAGGACCTGGAACCACTAATATGCAGTTTCATGCATGTCTCTGAACTCATTAAGTACTTCACTGCTTAAGGTCCAAACTCAGCATTGCACATTTTTTGTATATAACATTCTGCATAATACAATTAAATATGCCAATGCCTTTTATATCTCTTAAATTGCTTAATTCAGTCGACAGAAATGGGATGCAAATCTTGGTGTTGGTGCATAATTAGAGGTCTATTATTTAGTAACTGAGAGATATTTGCAGCTACGTTTCTAACAAACTCAATATTTTTAATTTCATTAGTTACGTTAATTATTGCAGTTTTATAAACTGAAACTTGGGAAAAATACACAGATACTTGTTTTCATCTCCGCTATTTTATGTTAATTCAAACTGTGCAATATGTCGTTGATGTGTCTTGTGTATAGATTTATGTTTCTCAGACGTAATAGCGAGCAAATCTGGATTCATGCATAAAACTGTTAGCAGATGCAATTGCATGTGAGATCCACAGAGACTCGCAAGTCGCAAGGTATAAACATAATCAGGGAATAGACACAACATAACACGCATTTTGTTAATTAAGGTACAAATAGGAGGGGAGCGGAGGAGAAGGAATGAAGATTGATCCTTGAATGGTGATAAAAAGAGCACTAATTAGTCCAGAGTGACACGCCCAGAACTTATTACGTTACAACAACAACAACATAGCCTTTCAGTCCCAAACAAGTTGGGGTAGGCTAGAGTTAAAACTCACTAAGAGCCTCAAGTCACGGTTCAGGCACTTCAATAGCTGCTTTCCAAGTACTCATATTCAAATATAAATCTCTAGGTATATCACAAGCTTTCAAATATCTTTTTATTGCCTCTCTCCATGTCAATTTCGGTCTTCCTCTACCTCTCCTTATATTATTAGCTTGGCTTAGGACTCCATAATACACTGGTGCCTCTGGAGGCCTTCTTTGGACATAGCCAAACCACCTCAACCGATGTTGGACAAGCTTTTCTTCAATTGGTGCTACATCTAGGCGATCACGTAAATCATCGTTCCGAACTCGGTCCATTCTTATATGACCGCAAATCCATCATAACATACGCATTTACTGTAATACTCGGTTGTTCAACATGTCGAATCTTTGTAGGCCAATATTCTGCTCCATACAACATAGCCGGTCTAATCGCTGTTCTATAGAACTTGCCTTTTAGCTTTTGTGATACCCTCTTGTCACAGAGAATGCCAGAAGCTTGTCGTCACTTGATCCACCCTGCTTTGATTCTATAGCTAACGTCCGCATCAATATCTCCATCCCTCTGTAGCATCGATCCCAGATACCGAAATGTATCCTTCTTAGGCACTACTTGACCTTCCAAACTCACATCTCCCTCCTCCTGTACAACTCCATAAAGTCGTATCTCATGTATTCGGTTTTAGTTCTGCTCAATCTAAAATATTTAGACTCAAGGGTCTGCTGCCATAACTCTAGAGAACTTATTACGTTCAAGGGTAAAAAAAAACTACTGCAAAACACCTAATCCATAATGGCAAGAGTGTAACTGATGAGTGTTGAATTAAGATGAAGCCGCAAACACCTAATCCATAGTGGGTTGGGATGCAAATCTTTTTGCATACGAAGGTGGAGCTGCAAAACTGGCTTCGCTTGAAAGGTTCCGGCTCCAACCGTGGAGCGTGCATGGAGGAGCCACACCAAATGTGTCCTAAATGTGTATGTTATAGTTTAGCTATTAGGAGTAGCCTTATGATAGAGCACTGGTTGTGGCATGAAATGACAAAGAGAGTGTTACGCTATATCAGTCAACAAATTAAAGGCATAAGAGAATTCAAATTACATGGGAATATGGGTGTCCTCAATATATAGGACCAGCCACATAGCCAACTGAGGTGGAGCAAGGGAAAGACAAAAAAATATTTCACATATTTTCTCTCCTATACTCATTAATCTTCTTCTCTCACAGACTTTCTATTTTCCTTGATCAATGCAAAATATATATAGCTAGCTAGCTATTTGCTCGTCTTCAGCAAACACACACTCTCTCATCTTTTTTTTTCTCATCCACATCAGACTCAGCTACCTATGGCCCGTTTCGGTTTGTTTGGCTGGGCTCAGACTTGGCTGGCCAGCTCACTCACATGGCACTTGTTTATGTCTAGATAGAACAATATTTTTCTCTCACAACAATCAGCTAGAACAGTATTTTGGTTTATTTTTCAGTCCTGCTTGAACAGCCCCTACGTAGCTAGCCATTGGACACGCATGGGGTGAGAGGGCTTCAACTCCCACTACTAGCTAGAGAGAATCTCATCACCTTATTGATGACTGAAAATAAAAAAAGAATCCCATCACCTTATATAGATTCTGCCTGCACCAGATCACTAAACCCGGCCCGGTGCAATATATAATTTGCTGCGTCTAGCTAGTGGGGTGTGTGTGTGTGACAAAATATATATGATGCACGTCGGTCTAGAAGGCACTTGTGGAATCTAGGGCATACGTACGTGTCCGGGTTAAGCAAGACCCCTACTACAATAATAATCTCCGACGAATCGATCACACCGAAGCACTAGTAAGATAACATTACTTTAATTTATTGTATTGAGTCCGCGTAGATTTCAGTCCGATCGTATTTTTGTACCAGATATTTTTCCAAGTTGGGTCGTATTTTTTACAGAGTCTGATCCGTATTTCCTTCCGGTCTTCACCACGTAGATTTCGTTCTGCTAGAGGTGGACGAGGGGGCGGGCGCACCAACGAAATACCTGTAGACGAAACCTCCTGTTACTTTTTAGGTGGTAATAGATTGTATCACGGGTATCATGCTGGGTCAAATCACTACAGGAAACAGGTCCTTTGCCTACAGCCGAAAGCAGTCGGCAAAGGCAGTTTTCCTGTCGGCAAAGGCTTTGCCGACCGTTTCTCCACGTGGCTGTCGGCAAAGATCTGTCGGCAAAGAATTAGTCGGCAATGACTTCTTTGCCGACAGCCACGTCAAGTTGTCGGCAAAGCCTTTGCCGAGCGACCAGTCTCTCTGATCGACAAGCGCCGACGGCGGTAATCAACCTCGGCCAGAGAGCTTCTTGGTGATTTACGACCTACGGTTGTCGGCAAAGACTTTGCCGATCCATTTGCCTGACGATGGTCGTCGGCAAAGCCTTTTGCCGACGACCGTCGGTCGGTACTGTCGGCAAAGCTTTAATCATTTTGCCGACGCCGCCAGTAATCACGCTTAAAGCAAAGTTGGAATCCGTGGTCGGAAACCCGACTTTGCTTGCATTGATTCTGTCGGCAAAAGCTGGAACCAATTTTTTTTCAATTTTTTTCCTCATTTCAGGTTGCATTTTAACCACATTTAAGCCACATATTGCATACACATCACATTTGAACACGATAATTCACAATAATATCACCGAAGCAGTAGCATTTAACAATAAAATTCGGTTTTCACATGAATCCATACATAAAGGTCCCGAAATACAACGATACATGTCCAAAACGAATCCATACAAGTCCAACATGCACATAACATGTCCAATGTGCCACACGTTCATCGATGAAGGTCCAAAAGCGAGAAGCAAAGATACCTAGCTCATGCGTCGTCCCCGGGGTCCCAGAGCCACCACCGGTGCTCATCTGACGCCTTAACCCGATTGCGAAGACGCGTCAGTAGTTCCACATTACTGCGGTGTGGACGCTTGCTTGCCGGCCGGAGTGCCCTAACTGCGTCGGGAAAGGCGGCCACGAGGAGTACCCTGCGACGGTGGAGGGTACATGTCTCTGGTGCTGCGTGGGGTAGGTCGAGTAAGCTTGGTAGGGTGGAGAAGGACCCGGTGGAGGGCTAGCACACAGAGTCGGGTTCGAACTCTGAATCGTGCTGCACAAAAGCCAATTGATGTAATTAGTACTGCATGATGGGCGTACCAGCTAAAACAATGCAACAAATATACTCACTTTGGAAAAGGCGGGAGGCGGGGAGCGGGAGGCAGACGGTGGAACTTGGTGGAGGCGAAGAGCGAGGCGAGGAGGCTCGTCCGTTCCGGCATCTGGGACCGGAAGTAGCCGGTCAGTCTGTCATTGGTATTTGGTAGTCTTCTTGAAAGTGCCAGCATCTGCTGCTGATGTAGTGCCTCCTGCTGCTGACGTAGTGCCTCCTGCCTCGCTTCCTGGGCCTCTTGGTAGGCCTGCATTTGTGCGATCTGCTCCTGCAATATTACACCCACAAATGTTAAGGCAAGGTAGATCATGTGTGAAACGAGTGAACAACAAATGAAAGCGGCACTTACACGAAATTGCGAGAACATCATCTTGTTTGCTTTCACCGCCGAGGCGCTATGGGGATGTCGGAGGAGCTACTGGAACCGCCTCGTCGAATCTCCCCTCGGCGTGAGGGGCGGACGACGGGTCGATGGACCGCTGTATTGGCCATCATGTAAGCGCTGCGTCTTTGCTTCCACAGGCCCAACCTCATGGGAGGTTCTGTGTCCGAGAGGCTCGATGGCGGGTCCGAGCGTCTCCCCATGGCGCAGCTGGCGAAACGCATACTGCAGATGCGCGTCGATCTTGGGTGAAGACGCTGCTTTGTTGGTGTACGCGTCCGGCCCGTCCTCCTCGTCGTGAACGTTGTCAGCGCCGTCGCTCTGCCCTTGTGAGAAAAAGGCGTACCCCATCATCTCGTTGCGATCCCGCCCACCATGCGCTGGGACGGGATGAAAACACAAACATGGTTCTGAGTAATGACGATTCGGTGTTAGAACTCAAATTTGAATAGAAGCATACCCATTTTCAATGTCTTGCAGGAGAGACCGGTTCCCCGGTGGTGTGGTGCCTTGCATCACGCAGCGCGGCGGCCGACGTTCTCTATGTTGCTTTCGTGACGACGCGTCAAACCTCCGAGATCGCACAATGGCCGACCGGCAATCACGGTACTTGTCACACCACTCCGGACACATCGCAAGACATCAAGTATGTAACATGTAACAAGATGAATTGAATATTTCACGGATTGAATCAAAGCGGATGTTTCCTTCTTAATTACACGCACGTCTTTGCTCCTCGGTGAGGTCGGTCTCTCCTCTGCTTTGGAACATCTCCCACGACTTGCGGCTTCTTCACTGGCCAAGCACGTTGGCGCAGATGAGTAATGACGCCTTGGCGGAGGTGGTGGTCTGTGTGGCCAGCAGTGGTCTGCGGTGGCCGGGGCGCACCGCAGCGGCCGGGGCTGGTCGGAAGAGCCGCACGGCGTTCTCAAGCAGTGTAGACCTACCGAGCGGAGCGAGGTGGAGAGAGGGTGGTAGGGTGGGAATGAGGAATGGCAAGGCGACGGCATGTGGTGGGAGCGCAGGCTACTGGGGGGCAAGGGAGGGGTCACGAAGGTGGGAGTCGGGCGGCGGGGATGGCGGCAAGGAGCAGGGGCACTGGGAGGGCTCTTGGCCCGGGGTGGGTGGTTGGGGCCAGCAGTCGGGATCTGGCCGGGCGGTGGGGGGACGCGCCAGGAGGGAGGAGAGGCTTGGCGCGAGGAAGGCGGGAGGGGGAGGGCTGTGGCGCTGGAGGAGGGCAGCAGTGGTGGGCGAGGCCAGGGGGGGGGCCGGGGAGGGGGGGGTGGGCCATGGTGAGGAGGGCGGGAGGGGGGGAGGAGCAGGGGGAGGGCCATGTGGGGCAGTGGCTGCTGGGGTGGTCAGCCTGCGGCCGTGCGGGTGGCCGTGGTGGGCCATGGTGGCGGCACAGCTGCATGGTGTGGGTGGTGTGTGGCCACGTGTGGGGGGCGGGCGTGGGGGCGTGGCGAGGCTCACGTGGCACATGAGGCATGGCCCGTGATGGGTCACGGTCAGGTCTACAAGGGCACACAGGTGGGCATGGGCTGGCGGTTCAGTAGGTTCAGGCGGGGGGCCAAGGCGGAAGCAAAGGCTGAGGAGGTGGGCGGAGTGATGAGGGCGAGGGGGGGAGGCGTGGACAAGACGGCAAGTGCGGGCGTGGTGGTGTGCACATGCAAGTAGGGATTGGGAGGAAGAGGAGGGATAAAGTGGTGGTGGGCCGACTTGGGCTTTAGGGTTGGCTCTTTGCCGATAGCGGAGAGGCGGCGATCGGCAAAAGCGACTCTTTCTTGTCATCGCTAGGTCGACAAGCGATCAACAAAGTCTTCTTTCTTAAACTCAGTACAAGCGATCTAAGCAAAGTTTTCTTTTTGGTTGTTTTCCTATCTAATATTTTTATACGTTCTTCCAACATTAAATACGTCACAAATTCAAAAGTTGGAGAATTTTTTTTTTTTATATATTTCGTGAATTTATTTCATTTTCATGAATTTTTTCGCGTAATTCAATTTTGAATTGTAGGTGCATGAAAAAAAGCGAAACATGGGCATTCGAAAAATGATATTCATGTTGGACAATGTATTTTGAAATTTGTGTGCATAAACTCACCGAAAAGTTTGAAGTCCTTGCCCACAAAATAAGAACATCTCGTAGCAGTACAAGTGCTTTTAAATTATATAAAATCAAACAACGTCGAAAAATCACGAAACTTGTGGAATGTCGTGTTTATCGCATGTGGAGGCTACGATAAAAATTTGAGAAAATTTGGAGCAAGTTTGAAATTTGGTGAGTGTTCAAATCCCATAACTTATTTGGATGTGTCCTCTTATCACATGTGGAGATCTGCAGGTTTGAACACTCACCCTGCGCAAACTTGCTCCAAACTTTCTCAAATTTTTATCGTAGCCTTCTAATGCGATAACACGACACATCCACAAGTTTTGTGATTTTTCGACGTCGTTTGGATTTTATATAATTTAAAAACATTTCTACCGCGTCGGGATGTGCTTATTCTGTGAGCAAGGACTTCAAGTTTTTCGGTGAGTTTATGCACACAGCCTCAAAATATGCTCTCTAACATGAATATCATCTTTCCAATCACTAAGTTTCGTTATTTCATGCACTGCAGCTCAAATTTGAATTACGTGAAAATTCATGAAAATGAAATAAATTCACGAAATATAGCGAAAACTTTCAAAAATCCTCCAAATTTCAACATAGACTTGTAAACAATATAGTAAGGTCACACAAAAAGTCTTAATTCAAAATTCAAAAAAAAAATAAAAATTTTGCCGGACAAGATGTCCAGGTTGTCAAGAAAGGGTCGCTTTTGCCGACATTTGACGGGCTGGTTGTCGGCAAAGCCGAACGGCGTCTGTCACCGTTACCCAGGGACGCGCGATTTGTCGATCGAGGTTCTTCTTGCCGGCCGGTTGGTCAGCCGACAAGCGACTTCTTTGCACGCCATGATCTATCGGCGATCTTAAGCAAAAGCTGGGCTATGCCTTAAACGCCTTTGGTGGTCGGCAAGAAGAGGGTCTTTTGCCGATGAGGATATTCCATCCTGTCGGCAAAGCCCAGGGCTGTCGGCAAAGCCCCGTTTTCCTGTAGTGAATTAAGCTACTACAATACGTACGTGCTCATTCGTGTGTTACAATAATCTTACCCCTCTTTTTTGTGATGATACAACAATTTTACTCTTAACTAAAATGTTCAAAGAGATCACCAATGGTAGGGTAAGCTAATCGTTAACCTCTTCATGTTTTAATCTAATAATAACTAGACCAAAGCAAGATTACATTGTGATGCATACAAGCGGGGGCGTGTTTGTGAGCCCAAAAAAGACTTATTTTTTGCGGGTCTTGTGAGAACCCACAAAAATTAAGTCTACACGTGTCCTCATGGACTCATAAACAAAACCTCTCGCATCCCTAGATTACAAAACCGTCCTATCTCATTTATTTGGATTTTTGAGATTTCATTACATGCATGACGTGTTTTCTTCCAAATGCCCGCCTCCTCCAGGTCCCCAATCGACTTTGTTGTAAAATCACCTCATCAAAGTGTGTGTTCAATTGATTTCTTAGCCTATTGTCACCACCAGAAGACACTGGCAACTTGTACAAATTACTGCGTGCACGTGGGTAAAACCCTCGGGTTCGTGTATTTGTGCCTTGATGAGTTTAGGATCATGGCGTGAAAACTCTTTACACATGCCTGCTCTACCCATACCGCACCTTGTATTTGATAGGTGGGGTCTTGAGTCTAGTATATAAACTCAAAGTCTAGGGTTCCACGGGTCATTTTCTTTTCCCAAAACTCAGCCGCTACTCCACTTGCCTAGTGTTCTAGTCGTCCGCCTACACTCCTCCACCTGACCACGCCCGCTCACCCCCAGTCCGCACGCCTCCATGCCGTCCGACAGCCCCCAGCACCAATAGGAAGCCTACCACCCACCTATAGGAGTATGAAGAAGGGACATGGGAGCGGATGCCAGTAGACCAAGTACCCTGGATCTGCAACCCCCCTCCCCCACCCCTAATCTGCTCGCCATGTCTCTTCATCGACGGATCTGCAATGTATCAATGGCGGTTACATATGCGTACCATGAGTGCGAGCATGGGTGCCAGATCTCACCTGTGGTAGACGACATGTGTGGGCACTGATTTAGAGATTACATCGCGGGTGTGGGTTGTTGAGGCTCTACTCGCGTGTAATGTGCCCGTTAACATCCCTAGAAACTACGACACATGCTAGCCGAGCATACTTGTCTTGGTGCTCATATATTATGTTTATCCATCATGTTGCGGTTAAACTTTTTTTCCACATTACAAAAACCTACAATATGATCACACTTAATTAAGCTTTTAACTTAATCTTGTAAATTTAGTATAATATAAAAAGTGGCCATGAAAAGGTTAGGGCCCGTTTGTCGCGGCTCCAACACCTGCTTTGCGTGCGGCTCTGACACCAGAGCAGGCGAAGCCACATCAAACTGAGTCCTTTAAGAGAACGGCTTCTAGCGCTAAATATATACGCCGTTTTGTGGTACGGAGCGGAGCACAAAAAACAACTTCATCGAAAGGGCTTCGACTTCGACACCGAAGCCGCACCAAACGAGTACTACCGGGCATGGAGGTTGGAATCTGGAATCAAAGTGGCGTACGTACGTTATGGGGAACTTTGCCCGTGCTGTGCTGGACATCCCCAAGTGACGTGCTGGGACCAGACCGGCCGGACAAGTTGGCAGGATCTCAAGACGGTTGATGATTTTACCTGAGTGCGTGGGCGGGCGAGCAGTCCACAACGTGGCCAGTGGCCACACCTGCAAGCTGCAGCCGGCCCGACCGGGCTGATGCTGATGATCCCCCACCCGCGCACGCAGCAGGAGCAGGCAGGCTGCCGAGGCTTGACGGGGGCGCTACGCCTTTGACTCGATCGGTCGGGGCCGGGCCGCCGGGGCCCCGCGCGGGTCACCATCGCGCGTGGCTCGCGGTACTCCGTGTCGGCGATCGGGGGCGAGCGAGACGACGACCCGGCGGAGGCAGGGCCAGGCGTCAGGGGTGGTTGTGTTGCCGAGGCCCCACGTCGCACTGTCGCAGCGGCTCTTCTACTAGCTCCGTCCGGCTCAGCGCGCGCGCACCAATGAACACACCGCTGCTGGTGCTGCTGCGGGTTCCTAACCCTTCGGCTTTTTATTCCTCGCTGGCTGCACTCCCTGCCCCCCGGAACCGGAACGATCAGCCTGCCAAAAACCAAAGCCGCGAACGCGCCGGCGCCGCCCGCTCGCTCGTGGTGTTGCAGTTGGTCTACGATTTCTCCGTCTCCTAGCCGTGTGTGGCTGGCTGCGCCTGCGCGTAGATCCAGGGAACACAAAAGGGCAACCGATACCGATCCAATCGTGCTCAAACCGGAGGATCCTCGGCGGCGCGCGAGGGTGAGGCCCATGTCTCGGCGGTAGCCGCCACCCGTCCACGTGCCGCAGCGGGACGTTCGGACCCGATCCATCAGCCGAACAGCGCGCGGGAATCAGCGGGACTCCGCCGAACGGCGCAAACGACGGAAGCGACGCCCCGTATATCCCGTGTGCCCTCCATTCTAACAGATTTTCATTGCCGGGCTTTATTATGTGTTGCTCCGGCCCATTAACAATGATACTTTTCTTTATGCGTTCGTGTTCGTTACTTAGGATTGCTTTCTTTTATATAATATATATTTTTTTTCTACTTCCTTTTTATATCTTTTGCCTTTTGTCATTTTATATTTTTTTCTTTTCTTTTCTCTAATTCATTCTTCTTCCGTACTTTTTTTTACTTTTTATTTTCCTTTTTGTTTTCGGTAGTTCTTTATTCTTCTTTCATCTTTTATATTTTTATCTTTCTTTCATTTTTTTCTTTTACTATAATTAATTATTTTCTTTATTTTGTTTTTATTTTCATGTTTTATTATTTTATGTTTTCGTTTTTTTCTTTTCTCTTCCCTTTATGTTTCTATTGATTTGTTCATTCTTATTCTGTTTTATTTTTCTCTTTTTATTATATTGTAATTATATTTTTCTTTTCATATTTTCTTTTTTGTTTTTTATGTACATATTATTATGTTCATGCATCATATACTATTATGTTCATATGGTGTTCTGTGATATATTTTGTGGTGTTCACGTTGTATATATATAGTGTGCTATGATATATTTTGTGATGTTTACGTAGTATACATACGATGTTCTATGATATATTATATGATGTTCAAGTAGTATATGTATGATGTTCTAGGTATATTTTGTGATGTTTACGTACTATAACATGTGATGTTCTGTGATTTTTTTGTGATGTTCATGTAGTATACAGGTGATATTCTATGATGTATTTTTTTTATATTCACGTGGTATACATGTGATGTTTTATGATGTAATCTTATGATGGTTACATAGTATACATGTGATGCTTTATGATGTTTTTAGAATATTCACATTATATAAATGAGATGTTTTACGATTATCTTTGAGTATTTAAATAGTACCCATGAAATGTTTTATGGTATGTTTTGAATTGTTTTAAGTAGTAATCTCTGTGATGTTTTTAGTGTTTTTAGGTTTTCCCCCTTATTTCATCTATTATTTTTTATTACTATCTTTTTATATTGTTTTTATCTATTACATAGAGGTCATATGGTATATTTATGTCTATATAAGCAATATTCTTGTAAGAGTTGAATTTTTTTTCTTAGATTTAAATGGTCTAATATAGATTACAAATGAAAGTATAAATATTTTATAACTAAAACAGAACATCTACACTGTGTAGTGGTTAGGAATGATTATCTCAATCTTTTGATCTTGTGTTCAACTTCTCCCACACACTATTTTGGTTCTATTTTCTAATATATTTTTTTCTCCGGAGACGGACCGTGAAAGCGACGTAACGTGGGCGAGGCTAGGTGGGCCGAGCAACGCAGGGCGAGGCAGATGGGCCGAGCAACGCAGGGCGAGGCCGTGACGGCGGGAAACCGTGGGCGCGCGCGCAGCCGAATTAATTAATTTATCGGCGAGTGGTTTTCCGTCCGAACGACCCGTGCATAGCAGCTCCCCGTGCCGCAGGCTCATGTGCGATCGGGGAGCGGCAGCCCAACAAGCACCACGGGCAGGCCAGGAACGGGCCGCGCTCAGGGGTCAGGGCAATCGGCAGCGATATCGTCGTCGTCTCTCTCTGGATCTCGTCATGGGACTTGGACTTGTCTGCGCACGCTTCTCGTCCGATCCGCCCACGGCCGCGTGTCCCGGATGGTTTGCCATCTGGCGGAGGTCGGGGACGAACCGGCTCGCTGTGGAAGTGGAACGAACAGTCTGCACTCTGCAGCACGTTGGCGGCCGCGCGCGCGGGACATGTGACCAATGCAAGGGTCTGTGTTGGCTCTGGGTTACGCTCCTCTCAGTCTCAGGACAGGTCGATAGGAGCGCCTGTACTGCCAGTACTGTTGGGCACAGCGGTGTGCAGCATATAAACGACACAAGTGGCGTACGTACGTGGTGTCGCGCCAGCTTGTGCATGGACAACTGAAGGAGCTACAGAAACAAGGGGAGAATCTCTCAGCACAACGCATCTGCTGGTACACTGCAGGTACCTGCTGCTGCACTAGAGCCTGGAGGCACCAACAGGTGCTTGTGTCATCTACCACCGCTCATGCAAAAGATACAGCAATATAAGAGTACCTGCTAGTACTCTGCTACTACAAGCTGTTCTTTGAAGAGCTGAGCAAATCCAAGCAAAGACTGATGAACAGCGACAATTATTCGGGAAAGGCGTGACTGCAGCTAGCTAGGTAGCGTTGGTCACAAACAAGCTGGGCACCAAGCGTCGATGCATCAGGTCGGCAGAACCGAAGTGATCTAGTGCCCATATGAGTTTTTGGTAGTTCCGTTTGTCAGATGCTCGAATTCAGTACCGCCTTTCAGTAGTTCTTCAACGGCTTTCTGAAACACATGAAACCGTATTGTCACAGAAATTAAACGCTAACAGTGAAAAGATGGAAAGTGGTCCATGCTTTTGCGTACCTCAACACATGTCAATGCATACTGAACATCACTGTCTGAAATTTGGTAATGGATGACAAACCTAATACTGCATGACACAGAGTTCAACATAGAGTTTCAGTCAGACTAGGGGTAGCAGTTCTTGTACTATGCAGTCTAGCTTGTTACTGAAAACTGAATACAATGTTGCAAAGACAGCCAAAACAATGTTAGCAATAAAGGATCAACTAGAAGAGTCAACATGTTAAATTCAAAATTACTCAGTAAGAGAGTAGAACTTCACCTTTTTGAACTAGCTGGCATTGCAAGCACATTGTGTTGTTCCAAGACTGCACACAGTTTGTCAGGTGATATTCTTGGATCCATGGTATCAAAGAATACCTTACAAAGAATTGATAGTGCATATAAGACCCTTATTCCAGTTAACAGTGAAAATCAGTAAGAGGATGTATAGCAGGCAGGCTAACCATATTTGTCTCGACCGAAGCTGAATCCACTGCAAGCTGTTCAATTTTCTTCAGTCCCTCTAAGAAAATAAACCAAGACATACAAACTTCAATATTAAAACTCCACAAACAGAACTAATGTTTATGTTGACAAGGACCATGTTCCTTTTTTAACACGAGCGTAATAGTGGTCATTGTGATTTAGATTTTTGAGAGAAAGCAAGTGGATTTTCAGAAATTGTGAGTTGTGATTGTCAAAATGAAATTAAAGTTTTGATTCCAAAATTAAACTACGGAACCTGCCAAAACTTTAGCCTTTCTGTGGTCATCCGCGAGCTTTCCCACAGTTTCACGAACGGCAACATGAGCAGCAGCACAAAGAACTCCCACCTGTCTCATTCCACCACCTAGGGTCTTTCGGAGAATTTTGGCCTGAAGTTTTGTTCAGATTACTGTTATTGCTTGATCTCTGCAGTTATATTTTTTCAATAAAGTTGCATCTCTGCTGTTTAAACTTAGAAATTGATTGATCTGACCTTGTCAATGAAGGCCTTCGAACCAACAATAACTGATCCCACGGGTGCACCTAATCCTTTTGATAGGCATACCTAATTCCGGAGAAAATAAATCGACAAAGTCATATGTTAACTACAGCCAAACATATGCAGGTTGTAGATCGAACACAGTAACCAGCAAATTGAAACATACCGAAACTGAATCAGCAGCTTTGACAAGTCTATCTACAGGAACCCCAAGTGCCTGGCACAATGAACACGATGTGTTAATACTTGATAAGAGGCTAGGACGCTCTGCACACATGTTAAAATTTCTAAGTGAGAAAGGCTGCTATTATGCTTCATGCTTAGATATATATGGTTCATCATTCAGATGTCAACCCTCTAAAATTTTCATCTCCGAAGACAGAACAATGAAACATACATCCTAACTGGTCATTTTCCTAACTCTGCTGCAGATAGTTTCAGAAGCAGATATAAAACTACAGTACATCACATGCATATACAACACTACTCACCACAGACGCGTTAAAGATGCGAGCTCCATCAATATGAAGCTTCAAGCCATGGCTCTTGGCAATTTCACCAACCATGTCAGTGTATTCTACAGATAAACATTTTCCACCAGAACTGCAGAAACAGTTAGAAACATACGAATTAATAAGATGAGAAAAGGTTATATATTCTACTCGGGGGTATCTCAAGTTTTTTTTTTCTCTTCTCTGTTCCCATCCTCTCGACTCCAACGAGAGAAAGGCGGATCTCACAGCGGTTAGAGAGGAGGGTGAAGAAGAAGGTAGAGAAAACCTCGGGTGTGAGAGAGATGGGGAAGAAACATCGAAATAGGAACAAGATTGGGAACAGGTATCTGTGCAACTCACTTCCCATGTGTGTTCTCCAAGCAGATCAGCCTGGTCGTCGGGTAATGAAGATCAGGATGCCTGATGGCGGCAACGATCTTGTCAATATCCATGGTGCCGTCGGGGTTGTTGGGCACGGTCCTGGGGTGCACGCCGCCGATGGTGGAGATGCCCCCGTTCTCGTAGACGTGGATGTGCGAGTTGTCGCCGAGGATGGCCTCGCTGCCCCTGACGTCGCAGTGCACGAGGACGGAGATGAGGTTGCCCATGGTGCCCGACGGCACGAAGAACGCGGCCTCCTTGCCCATGATCGCGGCCATCTCCGCCTCGAAGCGCTGCGCGGTCGGGTCGGAGCCCAGGACGTCGTCGTCGACGTCGGCGGCGGCCATGGCGGACCGCATGGCCTCGGAGGGCTTGGTGACCGTGTCCGACCGGAGGTCCACCACCTTGCTCGCCATTTGGTGCTGCTCGAACTAAACCTCTAGCTACAGCTCCCTCCGCTGCAGCGGAGCGACAGAGTCCCCCGATAAAATACACACGCCAAAGCTCACGAATTGGATGCTCAAATGGTGCACTGACCACTGCGCTTTGTCTTTGAGATATGGTTTGCTTTCTCCTTCAAAATTGGCAAATCTTTCGCGCTTTTGGAAGTACCAGTATGATGGCTGATGCTCATTGCACTTGCTGCCAACAGAACAGAACACCAACCTGGCAACTACTGCCTACAGATCTACACGCAAGAGGCCAAAAAAAGCGAAAGCCACAAGGACAAGGCATCGCCACCGCTCAGAGTCACCCCGTCCAGGACGCCCGCTCGCTCCCAAACGAACCAAACAGGCGAGGGAGTCAGGGAGACGACCCTGACGTCGTCGTCCTCCACACGCACACGCCGACGCCGTATGCGTCCAGGTGCGCCGTGTGCAGACTACAGACTGCACTGGTCACTGGAAAGAAAGGGACACAGACCAAAGTCTGATAGTGATCGCCCACGCCAGCTACGAGCTGCGGCGCTGTGGCCCGTGCCACGCATTCAGTCAGTTATTAGAAGTCTATCAAATTTCAAAATGGACAAAGACAATACAGAGGATCGCACGCACAGCTCCATGCTCCAAGAACGCTCTAGAGGGCTGAAAAGAGGCAGGTGGTCTATAAGATTCTGCATAAATACCGCATCAAATCTGTTGAAGTCCCTGGATTATCCGATGAACATCAGTAAGCTGCGCATGTATTGATGCTTCATTATTCTAGTCTTATGTTTTTGTTATGAACTTCGATTTTGATGATCCCGAATTTGTTGAAAAGTTTATGAAAATATCTACAATTTGAATTGATATTATACCCATTTGACCTATTATAAAGTCACGAGACAAATCCAACTCAATCTTTATCCCGACTTTAATATCTCCCTTTATTTTTTATTATTACTTGTGCATCCCTATAACCTTAGAAAATACGTGAACACATATTCGCCCGGTTCGTTTGGGCTTGTTTGGATGATAAGCCATAGCTGAAAGTACTGTTGGCTAATTTGGTGTGAGAGAAAAATATTGTTCGTTGGCTAAAAAAGTACGACTTATAAGCCAAACAAGCCCAAGCGAACAGGACGATTGGTCCTTGTAACTGTGTTATCACTAAAATCATCAAAACCATATATAATCATGCACATTGGCTCATAATCCTTACAACAGACCACATTGCTAGTTAAGTACAACGGCGCATAAGTCCCTATCATACAAGCTTTTCACTAATATAGGGTCATTAGCAGACTTGTTAAATACTGTACACACAAAGAGCCTCCCATACAGAACACTAGGTCCTAGGACATTTGACACGGCAATAGACAAGTAATCCTAATCCCAGATATAAACCACAGTGCAACCAGCTTTCAGATGGCTTTGGAAGAGCTCCTGCCAAAGTTAACGGCATCTTTTGGCTACATCTCTGTTTTTTGAAACGAAGCATAAAAGATCTACTAAGAAGAAGAAACATGGAACTTCGCAGTTACAACTGTGCCCTCTGTGATTCCAACACGGTCAAAACTCTGGAGCACTTATTCATAAGTGCACATTTGTCTCTGAGTGCTGGGCCACTTAACCTAGTCTTCCAACAACAAGCGAACCTGTTGGGATCGCAGCTACTCCCTCTGAGATAGTAGTCGTGGAACGTAGGCGGGCAAGGTTTGGGTTCATGGCGGTGGCGTGGGTGCGACGCCATCCTGGCGGCCGGCGTCGAACACGAGCGAGCGAGAGAGCGAGGGCACAAAGGGAGCGGGAGAGATTAATTCAATCTCCAGCTGAATCTCACATTAACCAAGTGTTTAGGCTTTATAGCCGACTCTCCACAAATCACTATCTGACTAACAAATCCAAATTGCCTAACAAATCGAATTCTGAGATCCTAGACTTCAGGAACCGAAGCTGCCCTGAGCGCGGTCACCACGCGGAGCTGTGCGCGCCGTGCTCGTCGCCCGTTGGGCCCTCTCAGCCACGGCTCCGCTTGCGGCGCTGGTAGACTCGGCCCACCATAACATCACTCCCGTCGTCGACAAACAGCTCATCCTCGAACTGGAAGTCAGGGTAGGCCGCGTGGAACGCCTCAACCGGTTCCCATGTGGCGTCGGCTTCGGGCAGACCCGCCCACTGGATGAGCACATGCCACGCGCCACGACGCAGCTGGGAGCGCAGGACGCGTTCAGGAGCTTCGAGCAGACGGTCGTGGCATAGCGGAGGTAGAGCTGGTGTCGCTATTGGAGGCGAGCCATGGAAGGGCTTGAGGACGTCGACGTGGAAGACATCGTGAATGCGCGTGCCCTCCGGAAGACGTAGACGATAGGCGACGTCGCCGACGCGTTCCAGCACCTAGAAAGGCCCGGCATACCACAGGCTTAGCTTGCCCCGCGCGCTCGGCACCAGCGACTGGGCAGGCCGATGGAGGAGGCGGAGCCAAACCCAGTCGTCGACGTTGAACTCCAAGGGGCGGTGATGAGCATCGTAATGGCACTTGCGTAGACCTAGGCTTAGAGTAGACGGTCACGAACATCGACGAGGAAGGCGTCCCTGTCCAGCAGCAGGTTGTCCACCGTCGCCGTGCGCGCCGAGGCCAGCTCGTAAGGCAGCAGGGTCGGCGGCACCAGGCCGTAGACCACGTGGAATGACGTCTTGCATAGGGCGGAGTGGAAGGCGGTGTTGTAGCAGTATTCGTCCCACGGGAGCCACTCCAGCCACGCGCGAGGCCAATCGTCGGTGATGCATCTCAGGTACATGGCAATGGTTTTGTTGACCGCCTCAGACTGGCCATCCGTTTGGTGATGGAAGGCAGTACTCATGCGCAACTGGACGCCTGCCATCTTGAAGAGGTCCCGCCAGACGTGGCCGGTGAAGATGGGGTCGCGGTCGCTGATGATCGACGTCGGGAACCCGTGAAGCCTGACAATGTCGGCGAAGAACGCGCACGCGATGGAGGACGCCGTGTAGGGGTGGGCGAGTGCTATGAAGTGGGCATACTTTGAGAAGCGGTCGACCACCGTGAGTATGAGTGTATGACGCTCTTGCCATTCACCTTGGGGAGCCCTTCAACAAAGTCCAAAGAAATGTCAGCCCAAACCTACGAGGGAACATCAAGGGGCTGGAGAAGGCCGGTGGGATGGAGCGCCTCTGTCTTGTTCCTCAGGCAGGTGTCACAGGCGCGCACGAAGTCATGCACGAGCACGCGATCGCCGTCCACCATGAAGTCGAGGTGGAGGCGCTGCAACATCTTCTGGACACCTTCGTGTCCTGCCATGTGCACGAACTGGAGTACCAGTTGCAGGACCCGTGAGGTGGCGGGGATGTAGACGAGGGAGCCCCGGAGGATGAGGCCGTCCTCGACGTGCCAGGGCGTGCCGCGAGTGGCGGAGATGGTGTCGTGGAGGTGGCACAGCTGGTCATCCTCCTGAAGCTCGGCGCGTAGCTTGTCGTAGAGGCGGAACGTCGGTGCAAAGAGCATGGCTAGGCTTGCCTCTTCGGGTTCACGGCGTGAGAGGGCGTCCGCCATGGTGTTCAAGTGGCCCGGTCGGTACTCCACCGTGAAATCATAGCCGAACAACTTGCTTATCCATTGGTGCTGGGGGACCGTCGAGAGGCGTTGATTGAGCATGTACTTCAGTGCGTAATGGTCGGTGTGGACGATGAAACGACGGCCCCATAGATAGGGCCGCCAATGGCGCAATGCCTATACCAGCCCAATGAGCTCGCGCTCATACGCCGCCACCTTCAAGTTCCATCGGCGAAGGGCTTGCTGTAGAACGCCAGAGGTCCCGTGCCTTGATGCAGGACGGCGCCGAGGCCGGTCCCAAAGGCATCGCAGTCCACCATGAAGGGCTTGGCGAAGTCGGGTAGATGTAGCACTGAGGCGGTGGAGAGTGCCTCCTTAAGCGCAGTGAAGGCCACAGTAGCCTCGTTCATCTAGCGGAAGCTCTCCTTGCGCAGCAGCTGAGTGAGAGGGGCTACTACGGTGCCGAAGTTCTCGATGAAGCGCTGGTAGTACCCGGTGAGCCCGAGGAAGCCACGCAGACTACGCATCGAGGCGGGTTGCGGCCAGGAGGCCACAACCTCAACCTTGTCCCCGTCCATGGCCACCCCCCGACGTCGAGATGACATGGCCGAGGTAGGCCACGGAGGTGGTGCCGAAGGCGCACTTGGAGCGCTTGACCCACAGCTGATGTTCGTGGAGGACAAAGAAGGCGGTAGCGTAGGTGTTGGAGGTGCTTTCCGGACCACGGTAGCTGTCAGAGATTAGTATGTCGTCAAAGAACACAAGGACACACTTATGGAGGAACGGCCAGAGCACCACGTTCATCAAACTTTGGAATGTCGCCGGCCCGTTGGTGAGCCCGAACGGCATCTCGAGGAACTCAAAGTGCCCGTGATGCGTCCGGAAAGTCATTTTCTCCACATCGTCAGGATGGGCGCGCACTTGATGATAGATAGTGCGCAAGTCGAGCTTGGTGAAGAAGCACGCGCCGTGCAGTTCATTGATGATCTCCTCCACCACCGGGATAGGGAATTTATCCTTCACCGTGTGGTCATTGAGCACGCGGTAGTCCACACAAAAGCACCACATCGCATTGGGCTTCTTGATGAGGAGGACTGGCACGGAGAACGGCGAGTTGCTTGGCCTAATGATCCCTTGCTCGAGCATTGATGTACACTGCGCCTCTAGCTCATCCTTCTGGAGTTGGGGATAGCGGTACGGCCGGACCGCCACCGGCGCGGTGTTCGGCAGCAAGTGTATCCGATGATCACAGTCGCGTGGCGACGGGAGCCCAGTTGGAGGCTCGAAGATGTCGGCGAACGACTCTAGGAGGCAATCGAGGAGGGTGGGCTCCGTGCCATGGATGGCGTGTAGGCGGCCAGTGGGGGGATGTCGGTGCGCGTGGAGCCAATCCCCTTCCATAGGGCACGCTTGCCGTGGTGCTAGAAGGCCAGGCAAAGGTCGTTGAAGTCCCATAAAATAGGGCCCAGGGTGCGTAGATACTTGACGCCGAGGACCACGTCGTAGCAGTCGAGCGAAATGGCGTAGCAGTCGATGGTGAAATGTTCTTCGCCTATGCGGATGGCGATGTCGCGGGCTAGGCCACGAGACGCGATCACCATTGGCGACCACCACGTGGGCGCCCTAGCTATCGTGGAAGTGCAGGTTCACGCAGTGAGCGGGCGCCGTACTGATGAAATTGTGGGTCGAGCCCGAGTCGAGGAGAGCCATGAGCTCATAGTTGCCGATGGAGATGTGGAGCTGCATGGTGTCTTCGGTACGGATGCCAACGATCGTGTGCAGTGAGATTAGTGGCGGCAGTTCCTCCTGGGTCGGATCTTGGGCCTGATCTTCCTTGGGCAGCGGGGGCTCGGTATCGTCAAAGTCGGTGACCTCTAGATAGAACAGGCGTTGACACTTGTGCCCACGCACATACTGCTCATCGCAGTTGTAGCACAGGCCCTGGCGTTGGTGATCCGCCATCTCGGTTGGGGACAGACGGCGGAACGGATGCGGCGGTGCCGGGGCATTCGCGGCGAGTGTCAGTTGTTGTGTCAGTGGTGATGTTGCGGCCGGGAGGGCCAGCGGCTGTGCACGCGGCGGAGGGCACGGGGCCCAGGCTAGAGTCACCTCGGGTAGAGCCCCTACGCGGCGTTCATAGGCGCGGGCCAGTCCCATGGCCCGCTGAAGATCCATTGGGCCTTGGAGCTCGACGTCGGTGCGGATGGGGTCCGGCAGTCCACCGGTGAAGAGATGGACCTGTTGTGCTGGATACAGTAGCCCAACGTGCGCCATAGGGCCTAGAACGCCTCTTAGTACTCCGACACGGTCCCCCGGAATGGCAGGCGCGCCAGGTCGGAGAGGTGGTTGGTGCCGAGCGCCGGCCTGAAGCGTTGGTGACACAGGGCCTTGAAGAGGGGCCAAGAAATGGCGCTAACGTCGCCGGCATCGCACTCAAGCATGTAGTACTAGTGCTGAGCCACACCATTCATGTGGAACGACGCGAACCAGACTTTGTCCCCTTCAGGTGTGCGCTGCGCTCAGAAGAAGTGCTCGCACTTGTTCAGCCAGGCCAGAGGATCGTCCTTGCCGTCGAGTGTCGGAAAGGAGAGCTTTTGGAAGCGGGGAATACCAAGGGCATCCGCATGGCCCTCGTATGGCATCGGCGGTGCACTGAAGTTGGGAAGTGGTGATGGGGAGTGTGGGAACACAATTTGGGTGATGGACACCGGGGCTGATGGGATCGGCTGCTGACCCGCTGCCTCAGTGTGCACCACGACAGAGGCTGCCAACGGCGCGATGGGAATGCCGCTGAATCCTGGCAACCCATAAGGTAGGGACGCTGGTGGGGGGCTGCTAACGGATGGCCCGCTCGGAGAAGGGGACGCCCACCCTTCGATAGCCGACAGGCGGGTGGCGAACTGGCCCATTTGGTGATGGAGGCCATAGATGGTGGCAGTGAGGGTGTCCAGGGGTGACGGGCGGAATGGCGGTGGTGGGAATCCCAGACATCGGGCCTGACATCGATACCAAATTGTTGGGATCGTTGCTACTCCCTCTGAGATAGTAGTCGTGGAACGTAGGCGGGCGAGGTTTGGGTTCACGGCGTCGGCGTGGGTGCGACGCCGTCCTGGCGGCCGACGTCGAACACGAGCGAGCGAGAGAGCGAGGGCACAAAGGGAGCGGGAGAGATTAATTCAATCTCCAGCTGAACCTCACATTAACCAAGTGTTTAGGCTTTATAGCTGACTCTCCCCAAATCACTAACTGACTAAAAAATCCAAATTCCCTAACAAATCGAAATCTGAGATCCTAGACTTCAGGAACTGAAGCCACCCTGAGCGCGGTCACCACGTGGAGCTGTGCGCGTCGTGCGCATTGCCCGTTGGGCCCTCTCAGCCACGGCTCCGCTTGCAGCGCTGGTAGACTCAGCCCACCATAACAGAACCCCTTCCAAGTTCTTGAAGATTTCGAGCACAAATCAATCAATCAATCAATCTTTCTAATGGAGATCATAACTCTTCTAAGTTGGAGCATCTGGGTGTGTAGAAACAACCTCATCTTCAACATAAACACTTCCACGCAGTCATACAAATCAATTTTCAAAGTGGAATTTGCACTCCTTCTCAGCCGTGCAAAGCCAAAATACTTCACTAAGATGGAATAATAGTTTTCAAGCTTAAATTAGCAATCCTCTTAGTTCTGGTGACTTTTATTTTCTTCTTCTGTTTCTTTGTCACCTGAAGTTGCAGCTTCTTGTTGTAACTTATATGTAACTTAAAACTCTTGGTTCTATTTTAATTTATACCAGTAGACCAGTAGGGTGCTTTGCCCCCTACTGTTTTATAAAAAATCATAAAGGCATTGATAAGGTCTCCAATAGTACATTTTTACTAATAATATCGACAAGATATATTGCTTCGGAATTGTTAGAGTTATATTGTGAAAATAAGTTTATAACAAAATGAAGAACCTAGAAAGGCGATTAGAGGGGGGGGGGGGTTGAATGGGGAGCCAATCAAAATTTCTTCCGGAATAGCCGTTGTCCCAATCAACCCTCCAAAACCCCAAAACTCACAAGATACCCTCGAGCCAACTAGTGGTATAACCAAAGAACATAGCGGGACACTCACCACAGCGGAAAACCAAGAGGTTGAGCGAAACACGCCGAAACCCAAAAGTGAGGCTCTCAACTTCAACCAAACTGAAGCAAGAGCACAAACTCAAATCACCCAAGTCAACAGGTGACTTGATGATTTGGAAAACTTCCTAGGCACCTTAGAAACCCCACGGAAGAGATGGATCAAGTAACCAACACTTGGAGCACCAAAACACACCGCAATAGCAACCTCACTTGAAACCTAGCTAGGCCTACTTTTGAACACGACATAGCCTACTTTAAACCCGGCCAAGCCTACTTCAAACCTAGCCTAGCCCACTTTTCTGTTTTCAACAGCCGAAACCAAACTCCAAAAAAGTGAAATCCATTCAAATGTTGTGCGATTGGCTCAAATTTTTCAGTGTTTAGAGTCTATCCCAAAAGATCAACTCCAAAAGATCAAGGGAAGTCCGCAGATCGAAAAATCTCTCCAAGGTCGGGGTTTTATCAACTTTCGTCAAAATCCCCAAACTTTGTGTTGTGAGGAAACTACCAAATCTAGCCTGTTCGGTTGGCTGGTGCTTGTCGTATACGATCGTAAATTTCCAGCCAGAATAGTATTTTTCTCTCACACAAACCAGCCAGCAGTACTTCTTCACGAACCAGCAACGAAACGAACCAACTTGCCGAACAGGCTGCTGGTTGGTAGACATGTTCCTCGGGGTCCTAGCACGTATCCATACAGCACAAACAAATTCAAAAGCTCACATTGAAAGAAACCACCAAATAGCAAAAAGAGGGATTCGGGAAGAGAAAAAACCAAATCGATTCGAAGCAAGAGATCTTGGGACTTTGATTTCAGAGGACAACTTCTTTATTTCCACAAGGCTGTATTCTAATGGTTTCCTTCTGACATCTATTTGACTTTACTTTTTGACAGAAAAAAGACATTTTTTAGTTACTTCAGTGCATCCGTGTTCTTTTCGAGCAAATTTCATTGCATCCGTCTTACCAGGAAGCGGAAACGTATCAAGCAATTTTGGGAAGGTAAACTACAACACAAGAACGAACACATCCGAGTGAAGAGTGAACAGCTACAGCTATCCAGCAAAGGTGTGGCTACAATTTAACAGCTAGCGTTTTTTTTTTGATGAAACAGCTAGCGTTTTTTTTAACAAACGGGCATACGAGGAGTGTGCCTATTTCATTAATATAGAGAAGAGTTTTAACAGCTAGCGTTGATCACAAACAAGCAGGGCACCGGGCTGACGTCTAGTGCCAATATGCGTTTTTGGCAGTACCATTTGTCAAATGCTCCAACTTTGTACCGCCCTTCAATAGCTCTTCAACAGCTTTCTGAAAACAAGGAAAATGTACCTATGATGTCCACACTGTCACAGACGAAGTGAAAACTGAAAGCAGTTCAAGGCTCCAAAATTTTGCGTACCTCGACACATGTCAGTGCATATTGAACATCGCTATCTGAAATTTGGTAATGGATGACGAACCTGACACTGCATGATACACGAAGTACATAGTTCAATGTGGATAGCTAACTCTGGATGTGCCCATCATTAAAGATACTACTGTAGGTGTTTAGATTAAGGTCTGACTTGCTAATTGATCATAGAGTTTCTTTAAAAATAGGGACAATAATCTTTCTTATTCTTTTAAATATAGGCAGCTCTCTTGGCCATTCCTTTAAAATGAAAAAAGGAATAATAATTCTTGACCGAACCGTCAAGCTTATTAGTCAAAAAATAAAGATACGATAGTGAAAAGGAGACAATGTTAGGGTGTATACATTATCACCAATAGATTTTCAATAAATGTGTTATCAGTGAAGCACGATATAATTAGTTTATCGCCTAAAAATATCAGTGATATGAATTGCCCACCAACCGGCCAAACCAATAACTTGTAATATTTAAAACTATGTTTGTTGTAATATTTGGGACTGTGTTTGCTAATTAGCCAATGGAGTTTGATATTCATTCATTGTTATGTGTAGTTTTTTGTGTTAACTTGTTTGGAGAGAATCTATATGGTTTTCTGTGCAAATTGACAGTTTTTTTTCAAAAAAAAAGGTCAAAAGAAACCCTATTACCGATAGATTTCGGATCCCATAGAATTCGGATCCCATTTATCGGTCACCTCCAATATTTTCTATAATTAAAGAAAATAGGAGACTGAACATGGGCCATATATGCTTCGCGTGTAGAGGCTGGGATATTGTCTTTTTAATTCTATTATCTAAGAAAGGAGACTGATCATGTTACTCAGAGAATGGAGCTTCACCATGTAATGGGGGAAAAAGAATGGGAATTCACCTTTTTGAACTTGCTGGCATTGCAAGCACATTGCGCTGTTCCAAGACATCGCATAGCTTGTTCGGTGAAATGCGTGGATCCACGATATCAAAGAACACCTTATACAAAGTAAAGGTATGTCATATACTGGACCTTTTCAGTTTGCATTGTGGAAAATAAAAAAATATAGCGCTTCATCTTTTACACTGACCATATTTGTCTCGACCGAAGATGAATCCACCGTAAACTGTTTAATTTTCTTCAGGCCCTCTAAGAAAACGAAATAGAGTTACAAGTTCAGGAATTCAAGCTAACACAAGGATTTGGTTTCTTTTCTAGAAATACCATGAAAAGAGCAGTGTTTTGTTTTCCTTGTATGTATTAGATAGAATGAAAATCCTGGGTGCCAACAGTAGAAGGTTTTTTGTGTGTGTGTTAGAGTGTGTGTCAAAGCAGAGGGGCTGTTCAGGGCTTGTGAACTGTGAATAACAAAATGAAGCTAAGTTAGACTCAAAAGACAAAATATAAATATAAGAAACCTGCCAAGGCTTTAGCCTTCCTGTGATCATCCGCAAGCTTTCCCACAGTGTCACGAACAGCAACATAAGCAGCGGCACAAAGAACTCCAACCTGTCTCATTCCACCACCTAGTGTCTTCCTAAGAATTTTAGCCTGAAGGTAATGTTTCAGATTTCCACTGTAACATGACATCTGCAGTTTTAACTTACAACAGAGAAGTTGATCAAACCTTGTCAATGAAGGCCTTTGAACCAACAATAACTGATCCGATGGGTGCGCCTAGCCCTTTAGATAGGCATACCTGTAGTTTATGTTTCAGAGAATCAGAATCACCACTCATATGTTACCTGAAGGCCATTCATATGCATGTTGCAAATTGACGGCAAAACCCAGCAAACTAACGACATACCGAAACTGAGTCAGCGGCTTTTACAAGTCTATGTACAGGAACTCCCAGTGCCTGGCACAGTAAAGCACACAGAGATAGATGCTCAGCATTTTTAAGTGAAACATGGAAGTATATTTCGTAAGTAGGTGTATAGTTTTATTTTTTCAAGATGTCAATCCTCTATGAACAATGCTTGGTTTATAAAGTACAGCTCCCTGCGACTGCCAGTATGTTCAAGTACTTACCACAGAGGCATTGAAAATACGAGCTCCATCAATGTGAAGCTTGAAGCCGTGATTCACGGCAATTTCGCCAACCTTGTCTGTGTATTCTACAGACAAACATTTCCCACCAGCACTGCAGAAACAGTAGTAAGAGATGTTTACGAAACTAAGTAAAAAAAAAGTATATGAATTTGACCAGCAAGAGGAGCAGCAGCAGTTAACTCGTGCGACTCACTTGGCATGTGTGTTCTCCAAGCAGATCAACCTGGTCGTCGGGTACAGCAGCGCCCCGTCCGGGTTCCTAATGGCGGCAACGATCTTGTCAATATCCATGGTGCCGTCGGGGTTGTTGGACACGGTCCTGGGGTGCACGCCGCCGATGGTGGAGATGCCGCCGTTCTCGTAGACGTGGATGTGCGAGGTGTCCCCGAGGATGACCTCGCTGCCCCGGACGTCGCAGTGCACGAGGACGGAGATGAGGTTGGCCATGGTGCCCGAGGGCACGAACAGCGCGGCCTCCTTGCCCGTGAGCGCGGCCATCTCGGCCTCGAAGCGGCGCGAGGTCGGGTCGGCGCCCAGGACGTCGTCGTCGACGTCGGCGGCCGCCATGGCTGCGCGCATGGCGTCGGAGGGCTTGGTCACCGTGTCCGACCGCAGGTCCACCACCTTGGTCACCATCCTCCTGCTCCGCGCCCGCGCCGCTGCAACGGCGTACGGCGGCGATGACAGCTCCGCTGCAGAGGAGGGAGCGAGAGCGTCTTTAGGACGCATGGATGGATTGAAATGGACTCGCGAAATCTCACGAACCGGACGCTGGACTGGTGCGGGTGTTTCGTCACATACTTGGTACTACGTACAGGTACAGCTTTGTCTCGCTTAAGGGCCCGCTCGTGTGCCTTTAAACTCGGCTTCATCTGTTTTTTTTATCCAAAACAGTGTTTTCCTCTCATAAATTCCTTCAGAATTTCTCCGAACCATCCAAATTCCTCCGGAACAAAAACACGCCCTAAGGCTTATTTATGATTGCTTTGTCTTTGAAAATTGCCAGGTTTGAGGCTACAGCCTACAGGCATGCTTGGCCCTCATCCCATCCCTAGCCGGGAACAAAACAGGACGCTTAACTGGCAACTCAACTCCTACACGGCAGAGGTGAAAAGGAGGTAAAGCAAGAAGACAACGTCGCCGTTCGTTCACTCGTGCAGGGATGCAGGCGGCCCGAAACAAAGAAGCGTCCGGAACCAAAGAGAGAAGAGACGACAGGGACGAGCCGACGTCTCGTCCCCCCACACGTTCACGCCGTGCGCGTGCAGGGGTGCAGGCGGCTGCACTGAAAGTGTGGATGCACACAACTCTATCCGCCCAGCTAGCTACCACAGAGCTTTGGCGTGGCGTGGCCCGTGTCACGCTCACGCATTTCGCCAAGAGCCCATCAAAATGGACGGAGCCAGCCACAAAGCGACAGAGATAAACGCACGGCTCCAAGAACGCGGTGGAAGGAAGCGCTGCGCCTGCGCACGGGAAACGACACTACCATCAATCGCTCCCAGTCCCAGAAGTGGAGTCGCGACGCCCCTCGTGAATACTTCACTCGTTTCGCCCAGAGAAAATGACTCCGGCGGTCACGCGAAAGACGGGGCTCACGGTACGCGTCTACGCGACCGCGATCGAGGAGAGAGAAACGAGACCACGGGGCCAATTCGGCAATTCCCCCGTCGACAATATCATCGAGGCGCGGCGCAAAGACGGCAGGGGGGGGGCGGCGAAGTAAACCAGAGAAGGGAGGTGGTCGCGCACCGGGATGCGAGGATGAAACAGAGGCGGCCCCCGACCTGCCCTGCCGGTGCCGGGACGAGCGGGGAGGGAATGCGCGGTCGCGACCGAGACGATTGGAGGCGGGGTGCGCGCGGTGGTGAGAAGAGAAGAGAACCTTGGCCTTCGCAGACGCGGGCCGGCCGTGTTTTATAGAGGACCATCCGACCATGGCGGGGACGAGAACGAGAGGCGCAGCCGCAGGCGGCGCCCTGGAAGGGTGGAACTGGGCTCGCCTAGCCCAGCGGCGTACACATCAGCCCTTGCCCGTGGCCCCTGGCCGCCTAATGATGGGCCAGCGCACCTGTTTCCTGACCACCCGTTGTCACGTGCCACGCACGCAGCCGCCGAGCGAGCGGATTGCTGGCGTTTGGCTTTTGTTCCTGTCCGCGCCTACTCAACACGTATTGTGCGCCATCACCCTTTCGGTAAAACGTGGAGGTGAGTTCCTTACCCTTTTTTTTTCTTTGCACAATCTCCATCCGTAGATAAGTAAAATACCGAGGTGCGTAACGAGTACATTTAAGATTTCGATGGCAACACAACATTGACGTTATTGGATTTACTCTAAAAACTGCTTTCATTTAAGATTTTGCTAGAAAAGCTTGGTTCAAGACAAACTGAAATTGACCTATGTTTGTAACGATGAGTATACATTTGTGTCACCATCTCTCCATCCGAATGAATTTCACCACGTGATATGAAACAAGAGGTACGAAAATCTAAAGGAAGAAGAACGACGCAGTGTGTGCTCGGGAGCAGCCACGGCGGCTGTAAAGTCGCCATCAGTTTGGATCCACCGTGATAAGCTAGGAATCTTGGGCGACCAGCTGAGACCCCCTTTGTGTCCACTAGATCCCAATACGGAATCGTCTGCAAGGGATAATTTTCGATCGCATCAAAGATTCCAAGTGGGTGGGGGAGGTGGACATTCATCCAGATCAAGGTAGCACTACACGAATGCAACTTCTAATTCCGCCTTCAAGGTTTCACCTACGCAAGCGGGAGTGGTCACGTTGGTGTACAGCAATATGCCGGGAAAACCCTCCCCGTTTTGCCTGTGTTTGTCGTAGTGTTCAGTTTAGGACAGTACAAATGGTTTCAATCGGCGTCATGCATGACGTCTCCTAGAAAATCCTACCGAAGCGGGAAGAAACGTGCAAGATCCAACGGCAGCATTAATAAGAACTTACTATAGATAGAAGAAGCAAAACTATCAAGTGCTTCAGGCCTCGGACCGTGTTAGCAGCCAAAAGCAGCTGCAGCAGCTGAAAAAAATCTCAGAGGGGTGGTTCAAGTGCAACTTGGTTTTGACGGCCTTGAATTAATGACCGTCACCTGCCAAGTCCAAATCCGACAGACCATTTTGTTTGCAAGCGTGGAAAATAGAAGCACGCCGTAACGTATGCTAATCGCTCACAGAGTCACAGTGTGGTGTCAGCAGGCAGCCAGGTACGTACAAGTATACCATGCGCCTGACCCACGGTCTACTAGCTGGGAACGCGTGCAGGCTCTGCGCTCTGCAGCCGATGGATCAGGATCGACGACGCAGCGCTGCAGCTTTGCTTCGTTGGTGCTGAGTCGCTGCACGGCTGGCGGATAGGGTGGTGGACCTGACCACTGCACGCCGTGCCGCCTTGGCCCGTCCAAGTGCGTGCGCGCCCGCGGTGATGAGGATAGCGCACGGCGGCATAGCATGCGCTTTTTGACTGACTCAGCAAGATTGGTCTTTGGTGACTTGGTCCCGCGTCCTGCCTCCTGCCATGCTTCTTCATGTGAATACTCCTCTTTCTAAAAATTACACATATCTCAAAGCAGCCATATAATTAATTAAATATTTTCTTAATTATTTTTCGCATGGATTCCGCCCAAGCCCAGCCGTGGCAAGCCCAGATCGAAATCCCTTTCCCGTTGTTCGGCAAGGAGCCGACCAGTTCCGCCGGCGGCAGCGAGCCACTGCCGTTGCCTCCGCCTTGCTCGTACCGCCACAGGATCGTGTGTAGCCGACTAGCCGATCGTTCGGTGCCTGTTCGTGTTGTTCCCATGAGTTCCGGCCGGCAAAGCTGCGTTGTGCGTTCGCCGTCGTTGGCACATGTGCTGCGGTTACTGTAGGACCATATTGTCAAATCATTTATTAATTAGGTTTAAAAAAATCATCTCGTAAATTAGTCATAATCTGTATAACTAATTATTTTTAGTCTATATTTAATACTCTATTCATATATCTAAACATCTAATGAAATTGGAATTAAACTTTGGGAGAAACTAAACAAGGCCTTGTGCTTTGAGTGTGATGCGCCGCAACAGCCATGACGTCGATCCGTGGAGAGCACGGCTCCTGCCTGGCATGAGTTTAGACTATATTTGGGCTGGTTTTGGATGGGATAGGCCCATTGGTTATTCAGTTGGAAAATAATTAACAAATGTTCGGCTGCCTGATATGGGCTGATTCGAGCACTGTAGCAGCGGGAGCAGACCAGCTGAAACCTAGCTGATATGGGCTGATTTGAGCACTGTAGCAGTAGAGCAGACTAGCCGAAATCAGGCAAAGTGGAGCAGCCGAACGAGCTAGTATTTAAAAGAATTAGATGAGATGCTTTAAGATCTGTGTAACCTTCTAGGAAAGGGAGTATCGGAGCAATTCCCCAAAAATATTGCCTGTGTGGTGTGCTTGTGATTCTGCTCCTGCTGCTGCTAGATAAGCGCGGAGGTTAGGTGAGGTCCTCGTTCTCGTCCACCAATACAATGAGCTCACTCTATGCGATTCGTGGTCTTCTACCATGGACCGACCGGCACCAGTGTGTTCTTTCAGAACGGTGGCCAAAAAGCAATGGTCTCTTTGTTTCTTGGTGGCCAAGAAACTTGCCGTCCTGGACTTCAGTTCTATAATCCTCCTGGAAAACGTGAATTATAGGTTCTGATGATCACGTTATACGTAGACATCCAGGGGCTATTATCCATCTCGCAGAGAGTTGGGAGTTGTAAGGGCTAATTGTTACTCGACTAAAATCAGCCATAGCCTATTAGTTGTAGCCATTAACTAATTAATAACGAATAATTAGTCTTAACTCATCTAAAGGGTGTACGATTTACCGTCAGCTTTGGTACTCTTAGGGGGATATGCCCCCTCCCCCCGTTCATCCGTACAGGCGACTCGGGGGGTCCACTTCCTCCCGCCTTCGGGCGGATGCAGATATGGGCGGATCCAGCGGGTCGTCCAGCCAGCAACTGGAGCCACCACGACCTTCGACCCCGAGTCCCCGACGCGTCTGCTTGAAGCTGGCGACCGAAGCGAGCTACGAGGAGAGAGGCAGCACCCGGCCGATTCCCCCCACCCCAAAGGGCGTAGGTGGGCGTCGGTTCAATCTTGGATGCTAAACTTAGTGCTCGTACATGTTTTGGGAAGTAGGTTAGTTGCACCTGCTGTTGTGTTTGTGTTGTTGTTACTGTTTTAGCTTCTTTTCCACTATGACATGTACTTCTTGGACCTTTAAGGATCATCCTTGTAAGGTGCACTGCACCCTCAACCACCAATTGTCTAAAATCTGTGGTAAAAATATCAGTTGGGGACTTTTCGTTCCCCATCGTTCTCCTAAAAAAATATCATCTAAAAAAGGTTAATAGAATAAATGAAGAGTAGGAATATGCAGGATGGCTTTAGGCTTTAGTGGTTTCGTGTTGTTGGTGTCGTTCCACGTCGTCGTTGCATGCATGCCTCACCCATGGGCCATGGCCGCTGCTCAATTGAAGACGCACTCCCAGCGTGGCTTCGAGTCTGCCGGTACGGTGATACTCCCCTTTTTTTTTGTATGATATGATGAAACAGAAGGTGCAAAAGTGAATTAAAAGAACAAGTGATATTCCTATTTTTCTAGCTCCCTCAATGAAACTTGAGAGGTTTCATATGTTAATATAAATATATATTTTTTAATGGTAAATGGTGCTATGGCAGTAGGGATGAAAACGGATCGGATACGAACGGATATCACTCATATTATATTTGTTTTTATATTTCTGTTCGGATTCGGATTCGGACACGGATAGCGTTCGGATACATATACGAATACGGATTGACTCGGTTACGGATACGAATAATAAGTATCGAATACGGTATGAATCAGATTCGGAGAAGGTGGGATACAAATATCTATTCGGATATTGAGTAAAAGATATATATATATATCATCGATGCATAAACCATTACACCACTCTATGAGTCCATAATCCATCTAGATTAAGCGAAAGACTAAAGAGTAAAGCAACAAATAAGATAAAGATACAGATACATCATACATCAAACATCATACAAGCACCAATCTTCGCGGCATGAGTAGAAATAGCCAAGCTCATGGCTTCATGGGTCTCATGGAGTCATGGTCATGGATTCAAGATCTACAATCCTTATATAGGCCATTTTTTCATTTGAGAAAGTTTGAACAAAATGTAATTCAAATTTCACAAGTGTGTGACATAGTTTTAGAAAGTCTATATGAGATTCAAGAATTTGTGACTAGTGTTTGATAAAACTTTCTCAAATGGGAAAATGAGCTATGTAACAATTGTAGATCTTGCTGAGATGATCAAACTTGGTATTCAAAGTTTTTTCATCTGAGGTCATTTAGTGTCTCATTTGAGCAAGTTTGACCAAGTCAAATTTGGTCAAATGAAAAAACAACACTTTGACTCTAGTATTATGAACTCTAAATGACTTCCAATTGAAAAGTTTTGAATACCAAGTTTGTTCAACTCATCAAGATCTACAATTCTTGTTTTGGTCAACTTTCCATTTGAGATAGTTTGGATGGTTCAAATTTGTGATTTTTAAATTTCGATGCTTACAAACTAGTTTTCGGAACCCTAGATTGTCTCAAATTGAAAAGTTTTGAATACCAAGTTTGTTCAGTTCATCAAGATATACAATCCTTATATAGGCCATTTTTTCATTTGAGAAAGTTTGAACAAAATATAGTTCAAATTTCACAAGTGTGTGACATAGTTTCATAAAGTCTATATGAGATTTAAGAATTTGTGACTAGTGTTTGATAAAACTTTCTCAAATGGGAAAATGAGCTATGTAACAATTGTAGATCTTGCTGAGATGATCAAACTTGGTATTCAGAGTTTTTTCATCTGAGGTCATTTAGTGTCTCATTTGAGCAAGTTTGACCAAGTCAAATTTGGTCAAATGAAAAAACAACACTTTGACTCTAGTATTATGAACTCTAAATGACTTCAAATTGAAAAGTTTTGAATACCAAGTTTGTTCAACTCATCAAGATCTACAATTCTTGTTTTGGTCAACTTTCCATTTGAGATAGTTTGGATGGTTCAAATTTGTGATTTTTAAATTTCGATGCTTACAAACTAGTTTTCGGAACCCTAGATTGTCTCAAATTGAAAAGTTTTGAATACCAAGTTTGTTCAGTTCATCAAGATATACAATCCTTATATAGGCTATTTTTTCATTTGAGAAAGTTTGAACAAAATATAGTTCAAATTTCACAAGTGTGTGACATAGTTTCAGAAAGTCTATATGAGATTCAAGAATTTGTGACTAGTGTTTGATAAAACTTTCTCAAATGGGAAAATGAGCTATGTAACAATTGTAGATCTTGCTGAGATGATCAAACTTGGTATTCAGAGTTTTTTCATCTGAGGTCATTTAGTGTCTCATTTGAGCAAGTTTGACCAAGTCAAATTTGGTCAAATGAAAAAACAACACTTTGACTCTAGTATTATGAACTCTAAATGACTTCCAATTGAAAAGTTTTGAATACCAAGTTTGTTCAACTCATCAAGATCTACAATTGTTGTTTTGGTCAACTTTCCATTTGAGATAGTTTGGATGGTTCAAATTTGTGATTTTTAAATTTTGACGCCTATAAACTAGTTTTCCATTTGAGAAAGTTTGGACGGTTTAAATTTTGAAGCACTAAATGATTTCAAACGAAAAAGTTGTAAACAACAAAGTTTCATAACTTTTTGAGATCTACAATTTTTATTTTGATCATTTCTCCATCCAAGGTCGTTTGAATAATATTCGGATAATATCCGTTTTTAAATATCCGGATATATCCGATACTTATCCGGATTATCCGATATCCGCCGGATATCGTTGATATTACATCCGTATTTGATATCCGCCTAAGATATCCGTTTTAGTATCCGTGTCCGAAAAAAAATTACGGATATCCGAGTAACTATCCAGATAAGTGTTCATATTTGTTCGATCGAACGGACGGTCGAATAAATATCCGTACCGTTTTCATCCATATATGGCAGAGCTTGGAACATCTTTGAACCTGGACAAACAGAGCCCGGCCTTGGCAATGTCACTGAATGGCAGGGCCACATTGTAAACACCAATCCAGCTAACAGATTATAAACCCAAATCTTTCCTGTTCTCCTCAAAAAAAAAAAACCCCAAATCTTATCTTACTAACAAATATTACAAATATATAAAAATCTGCCTCATTCCGGTAAAATGGTCGCGTGGCCTAATGGATAAGGCGCTCGCCTCCGGAGCGGGAGATTGTGGGTTCGAGTCCCACCGTGATCGATTTTGTTGCTCGTGATGCTTGCTCTTTTGCCTTCCCTCGGAGTCCGAGATCATCATAGAGGCGCCCGAACAGCTAAGGATCGCGCTGCGAATCCATCGTCCGATCCAACTCTTCTCCTGCAAGGCCATAATAATGCAACGGAATCTGCCCCTGATCTAGGTGTTTCTTTCTTGTGGTAGAGTCGTGCGCTATCTCGCCGAAAACCCAGGGCCGCCGCCATATACCAATGCAACCGCACCTCGCCACGTCTTGTTCGCCGTAGCGATCGATCTCGCACGCACGCACCCACCAAAAGTCCAAAACCACCCCGGCACCACCATGGCCGTCGTCGACGTCGTCCCGGTAGCCGCCCACCGCTCGGACGGCGGCGGTGCCACGCCTGCCGCCTTCCCGATCCCCACCCTCGTCCCCGAGTGCGCCGCCATCTGCATCGCCGCATCCGCGTACTACGTCTCCACGCTGCTGTCCTACTACGCCACGTTCGCCGTCTCCCTCGTCTGCTTCGCCCGCGCGGTCTGGCCAGACCGCATCGACGCCGCGCTCGTCCGCGCCGACGCCTACGCGCGGCACACGGCGTCGCGCGCGCGCGCTGACCTGGAGGCCGTCCTGCGGCATCTGAGGGACGCGGCGCCCTTGGCCGCGCCCGTGCACGCTGCGGCCGAAGAGTGCGCGCGCCTCGCCCGTGCCACCGTCGCCGCCTGGAGGAGGAAGTGGGACGAGCACAGGGACGCCGCGTGCGCCGCGAGGTTCGTGCTCCGCCTGGTCGCGCTCGTCGCCCGCCTGGCCGCGACCGTGCTGTTCGACGCGGCGTGCGATGAGGCTAGGGCCTGGGCCCCGTCGGTGCTGGGATACTTGAGACACGTGGCCGATGGGATCAGGCCACCGTCGGCGTCGTCGTGCAACAAGGGCGAGGACGAGGACGAGGCGGCCGCCGGCTTTGTGTTGAAGGACGTCGTGTGTCTCGTCGGGACCGGGTTCTACCTCCTGTTCAGCATGCACCTGCTCTTCAGCTCCAGCGCCGCCAGTGGGATGCAGTTCTGTGCCGTGTGCTTCGCGGCAACGTGCGGCTTGACGATGGTGATCGCTGACTGGATCGACCCGCCGGACGACGATGCCGACGAAACTGACACCACCAACACGGAGGGCGATGCTGCCGGCGAGGCAAGCCGAGACGAGGAGCTCGAAGTGCGCGAGTCGTGGCGGTTCCTCTGGGTTCTTATCCTCATCACGCACTGCGTCGACGCGTTCCTCCTCCACGTCACGCTCGGCCCGCAGCCAACAACACTCGCGATCTTGGCCCTCTGCAACTTGGAGGTACTCAAGGTCGGCAGGCAAGTCCAGCTGACGCCGGACGACGGGGAGGGAGCAGGAGCTGTCGACAAGTGGCGCCGCGGTGCCATGGTGGTGTACGCGGCGTGCAGCGTCAAGGTCTTTGTCGTCTACCTCGTGCTCGACTGTTACCTGGCCGCGCTCGGCTTCTTCTGTCTTTTCGTCATGGCGGACCTCCTGTTGGCTGAGGAGGACAACTCGTTGGACTTCGATGTCTCGGGTGAAGAAGATGACGAAGATGGGGAGGAGAGTGCTGGCTTCGAAGGGGACATCACCGGAGGCGACGAGGGAGAGGCTGATGAGGAGACCAGGGAAGAGCATTCCGACACGAGCTCTTCAGAAGATGAAGAGGAAAGTTCTGCGCATTGTGATAGTTCATCGTCAGAGAATGAAGAAAGTTCTGTGCATTGTGATAGTTCATCAGAGGATGAAGAGGAAAGGCATTGTGAGAGTTCAGAAGATCATGAGATTGTTGGGGAGCAGCGACACGGAGGACCGGATTACGGCAGCGGCGGCAGCACGGACGACAGCTGGGATTTGGTAGACGTCGACGATCCAGAGATGCCGGCAAAAGCTAAATGTGGCGCTGGCGCCAATCGGAGGAAGTCCAGGCTTTTCCCATGGAAGCACGCCGCGTGATATCCTGTTGACGCGTGACTGATTTATCATGATGTGAGATTTTCTAGCTTCCGTTAGGATTCTTTGTATAAAACTTTCATCCGGGTAGAGAGTCCGTTAGGCAAAACTAGGTCTAAATTCAAAACGCATTTTTTTTTTGCAGTGTGCGTGTACTGTGTAGTGTGCAATGCATTTAGTCCTAAGTCATTGCAGGCCCAGTGTTGCATATGAAATGTTCTTTTTTGTGTCTTTCAAAAAAAGAACGAATTCGTGTTCTACTAGCACAGTTTCCAGTTTTTCTTAGCTTGTTCTCCTTTTGTGTCGATATAACACTGGAACGTTCAACTTCTTCCATGGTCGTGGCTTGAGATTTATTTACTGACCATATCATGCGTTTCAGCGTCTAGAATTGAACTCTATACTCTGCCTAGACTCGTTTCGCTCTAATTTGTATCCCGTGGCGGATCTAGAAAAAATATATAGGGGGACTGGACTGAAGAGAGCAAGACCAACTTATAACTCAATTATGTCCTATACATCACTAATATATAGCAGTTTTAAGCATTTTATAACACGATAACTTTGATAAACAATTGAAAGTGCATCATATTTCACAAGAAGTAAAAAAAAATACAATTGAAAACGGCAAACAGGGAAAGGAGAAAGGCCCATGGCCCACTTGGCCTATTGACGTTATTGCCTTACTGGGCCTATTTGGGTGGGGGAAACAAAGAGATGGAGAAACATTCGATGCGTCGTCTTCAACCTCCGTCGACCTCTCGGGTGTTTCAGGTCTCCGGCCCTTCCTCCATTGCCAGTCCACTGTCCAAAAATTCTTGGGGGGCTGAGGGGGGCTCCACAAGCGTGGCCACGGTAAGGGGGCTTGAGCCCGCAGCCCCGGTGGCAGATCCACCACTGTTTGTATCAGTACACAAGGTTTACATATTTATCAATGATCATACGTTCCAATTCATTTGAGGTCAGACTTTGCATCATATACAAGAACACTTTACTCGTATGGACTTTTGTTCATAGGTTTTCTAAGGTTCTATAGATGCAAGAAATTAAAAGAAAGAAAGGTATTAAAGTCGAGACAAAAAAAAAGATGGTTCAATTGAACTTATCTCGTGACTTTATAGTTGATAAAATAGGAATGATATCATTCAAGCTTTAGAGATTTTTATTACAAGCTTTTCACCAAAGTTCGAGAACATTAAAATTGAAGTCCGGAGAGCAAGTGGCCAACTTGTTGATGATCACCGGACATCTGTCGTGGTTTCCAATAGATCTGGTGAAGCATTTTTGTAGAATAGTCTACAGAATTTCAGAACCTTTGCAACAAGTACAAGATCACAAAAAATAAACTTCGGATCTACGAGATATGACCAAATTACCAAAAAAACAAAAAGCGAATGCACTGAACACACGATGATCCGGAACAATTTATGATCGTCCAGTGCATTATTTTGGATGGATTCTTCTAATAATCCCATACACAAGCTTTCTAACAAGGACAACATAATAAGAAAAGACTTCAAAGCTAGAAGATATGACCAAAACACCGAGAAAATTATAGTAATACCATAGACCCAATGCTTATAGTTTTAAACTAGCAGATCATCCAGTGAAGTCCAGTAATTTGGCCACAACATTCACCTGGTATGATCATATATGATCCGTATTCATGGGGATCAAGAGCATCACTAATGAATGAAGCTGAACTACCCGAATCAATAAGAATCAACACTGAATGGTGAAGAACAACACCGCTGAATGGATAGTCCTAGATGCAGGCGAGGAGCCAGTACCCGCCTTGGATATAGCCAAACACAACTGATCTTTAGAAGGAACAGGTTCAACTGCGTCAAAATCACCAGCAGGGTCGACGAACTACTCCCAAATAGTCTCTACTGCAGGCAACACCTCAGGGGCACACTTGTGGTCCACGGACCACTCCGCTGCACACTTGTAGCAGAGGCCCATCGCGCGGCGGTACAATTTCAAGGCCGCGAGCTTAGCATCTAGTATCGGTGGTGAAGTAGAGTGTCCATGGCCGAAGAGGTTGGAGAAGACTTGTCTGACTGCGGTGGAGGTGGTAAGGCCGTAAGGGCAGAGCCATCCACGGCGCCGTGGGCTGCCTGAGAGATGAAGACTAATCAGGCAATCACCAGAACATGATGGCCATGTGGACGGCTGAAAGGTCCTAATGGCTAGAGGAGGGATAAATAGCCTATTAAAAATTTCTACAACAACACTTTAGCAAACCGGTTAGACAAATATGAGACGAAGCGAGTATTGCGCTAGCCTACTAAAAATGCAAGCTACCTACCACAATTCTAGTTTCTATAGTCTCTATTCACATAATGGCTATGTTGCTACACTAAGTTAGTGTGCTCTCAAAGGCTAACTAAAGAGCCACACTAACCAAACTAACAAGCTCTCACAAGTAGCTACACTAAAGAGCTTGACAACTAGTTTGCGGTAATGCAAAGAGATAGACAAGATGGTTATACCACCGAGTCGAGGAATGAACCAATCAATCACAAGGATGGATACCAATGAATACCAAACACCTCGGAATCAAATGATGACACAATAATTTTTTACCGAGCTTCACTTGCTTGCCGGTAAGTTAGTACTCGTTGTGGCGATTCACTCACTTGGAGGTTCACGCGCTAATTGGCATCACACGCCAAACCCTCAATAGGGTGCCGCACAACCAACATAAGATGAGGATCACACAAGCCATGAGCAATTTACTAGAGTACTTTTTGCCTCTCCGACGGGGAAAGGTCAAGAACCCCTCAAAATCACCACGATCGGAGCCGGAGACAATCATCAACCTCCGCTCGACGATCCTCGCTGCTCCAAGCCATCTAGGTGGTGGCAACCACCAAGAGTAACAAGCGAATCCCGCAGCGAAACACGAACACCAAGTGCCTCTAGATGCAAACACTCAAGCAATACACTTGGATACTCCCAATCTCACAAAGATGATAAATCAATGATGGAGATGAGTGGGAGGGCTTTGGCTAAGCTCACAAGGTTACTATGTCAATGTAAATGGCCAAGAGAATGAGCTTGAGCCGGCCATGGGGCTTAAATAGAGAGCCCCCACGAATAGAGCTGTTGGCTCTCTGTTCACTGAAAAATCAGGGCGACCAGATGCGCCGGTCAGATCGACCGGACGCAGGACCCCAACGTCCGGTCATGCGATGCACGCCACATGGCCCCTGCTTCAAATGCTGATCGTCCGATCGCAACGGTCATCAGTGCATTTAAGTTATGACCGGACGCACTATAGTGAACGACCGGACATATGACCCCAGCGTCCGGTCACTTCCAGTAAGGTTCCAGTCGCGACCGGACGTGTCTGGTCATGCCCGACCGGACTCGCCCAGCATCTGGTCACTCATCGTTTCCTCTGTGCGCCGCCACATCAGCAGGACCGGACGCTGAACAGTGTTCAGCCAGAGTCCGGTCGCCTACGTCCGGTCAAGAGACCGAGGGCGGCCTTCACTGCGCGCCACTGACCGGATGCAGGACCCCAGCGTCCGGTCACTGCATGACCAGCGTCTGGTGCACTCTGTGAAACCCTGTCTTTTCTGTACAGGGCGCCGGTGGCACCGTCGGACTGTCCGCACTCTACGGGCAGACACTTCGTTGGTGAAGTTTCGAACCCTTGCTCAAATATGCCAACCACCAAGTGTATCACCTTGTGCACATGTGTTAGCATATTTTCACAAATATTTTCAAGGGTGTTAGCACTCTACTATATCCTAAATGCTTATGTAATGAGTTAGAGCATCTAGTGGCACTTTGATAACCACATTTCGATACGAGTTTCAGCCCTCTTAATAGTATGGCTATCGATCCTAAATGTGATCACACTCTCTAAGTGTCTTGATCACTAAACCAAAAAGCTCATAACAATTTTACCTTTGCCTTGAGCCTTTTATTTTTCTCTTACTTCTTTTTTAAGTCCAAGCACTTGATCATCACCATGGTATCACGACCATCAAGTCATGATCTTCATTTGCTTCACCACTTGGAGTAGTACTACCTATCTCATAATCACTTTGATAAACTAGGTTAGCACTTAGGGTTTCATCAATTTACTAAAACCAAACTAGAGCTTTCAACGGCCCCGGTACCTCCTCCCACAACAATGACAAAGAAGAAGCATTATCCAAATCCTTGGGCCGTTGGACAGAACATTTGGCTTAGAGCAACTCCAGCATGGACATCCAAATTAGGGCCTCTATTTTGGATTTGGGTGCTCACCCCTACTTTAATTGGCCCAACAAATTTCTTTCACTCTGGTAGCATCTATATTTAGCTATGTGGGCTTAAGTAGGAGCCCTGCTAGAGTTGCTCTTAATATCAGAGTGTAAGCCATCAATAAAGCGCATAGTGTAAAACAATGGGTCACGAGAAACAGACTATACTAAAAGCTGATCAACTAGTTCAGAGAAACGGCCAACGTAGTCCGCCATCGTAGAAGTTTGTTTGACATGAAAGAGGCTGCGAATAAACTGCTCATGTTGATCGGGGTCATGAAGCAGGCAGCAAAAGTTAGGCCAGGCAAGCAAATGAATCTAGGACTCAATTGATTGGAACCGTTGAGCAACAAGGCCATCAAGATGCATCACAACAACACTAATCCTTTACCAACAAATGTCGCATACATTGACGGTATGCATTTATTTTATTCAAAGACTATTTTATAACCATCTCTACACAATAGAAAGTCGCTAACTAGATTCTTTTTATGGAGAGAATATGTTGCACGTTCTTCAATTGCACTGTCTTTCCCGAAGTAAAAATTAGAACGACCATACCAACACCAAGAACACGCGCACGTGTTTCGTTCTCCATCAACAAAGCTCCAATCCCGTAGACCTGGTAAGAAGAAAACAAAGAAACATAAGCACACACATGAATATTAGTCCCAATGCCCATCCACCAATCAAGCGAATGATGGATTAAAAGAATAGTAGGTAAAGAATTACCATACCCAGATGCTCCTCCTTCACTCTCTTTAACAACTATGTTTGCAGACTTCTTGTCTTACTTAAATTTGTGATATGGGTACGCACTTGCCCAATGCTCATCGCTCCCGCAAACAAAGCAGCCACCTTTATTCTTTTTCTTCTTATAAACGTGATTGTTTGCTTAGGCTTTGAATTGTTCTGTTGCTTGTTCTTGTTATTATGAGATGCACTAGAGTTTTTCATCTGCACCATATTAGCACTAGAAGATTCAGCTCCTTTTCCACGAGTGTCTTTTGCTCTCCCCTCTCCTCAACATTAAGAGATCCAATAAGCTCAGCCATGTTAAACTCTTGTTTCTTGTGTTTTATAGAGGTAGTAAAATCCCTTCAAGAAGGTGGCAACTTAGCGATAATATCACCGGCCACAAACTTGTCGGGCAACACACACATGGAAATTGCTCGAGTTCCTTAGCTAGTGTCTATATCTCATAAGCATGTTCCACTACTGAACGATTATCAACAATTTTATAGCCATACATGCTCAATGATGTACAACTCATTACCAGCATCAGAAACACTGAACTTTGCCCCAAGTGCATCCTATAATCCCTTGTCAGTTGTGTATGTCAAGTAAGAGTCCACATATTTTTTTAGCAAGAGTGCTAATCATAGCGCCTCGAAATAGGTTATCGGCAACCTCGAACGCTTTCTCTTCATCAGGAGTAAACTGTTCGGGTTTTCCCTGGGCGGCGTGATAGCAACTCATAGTTGTCAACCACAGGATCATCTTAGCACACCATCTATTATATTTGACCCATCAAATGCACTTGACTTCAACGTAGCAGCAAAACCACTAACAGAAAATTATCTAATATCAGTTTTTTGGATTGTTAGGAATTTAGGTATTTTCATGTTTAATTTGATCCAGAAAAACCCTCGCAAATTTATGACCACAAATATGTGCATGTGTGATATATTACTACTAACAACAGTAGTAAAAACATACCCGACAAACATGCTGATCATAGCAAAAAATCTACTGAATTGAACATATTCAGTAAGAGATGTATACCCTGTGGAGGGACCCATCCTCAAAGCACCGGTGGCTCCATGTGCACTAGTCGACATAGTGCGTTACTCGAAGTCGCAGACTACAGTCGATGCAGGAAGGTGTTCACAGTGCAGTCTCGCGTACGTTCACTAGGAAGAAGATGCAGCAGAGACGTTGCAGGTTCAAGAACACTCGAGGAGAAGACGATGTAGATCGGCAGCGACTAGTCGCGTTGGATGCTACCAAAAACCTAATCGCCCAACACACCCGAATAGGTGTCGCAGATGCGGGCGTGGTTCCAGAGGCCTGGTCTTCCAATCCACCGGGCGCTTAGAGGGTCAAAACGAGAAACTTGGGAGCAACTCAACAGACAAAAGTGCGTGTGGTATTCTGTATCTCGTGCACGCAGCTGAAAGGGAGCACAACTTTCTTATAGACACGAAAGATAATAGACGAAAGGTAGAGGATGAACCTAGATTTCACGAAGCACTTATCAATTACTAGTAACCGCTGGTGTGAATATGGGAGTTACTGATAACTATAACTATAACCATAACCATAACCATAGGAGTTACTGTTAACTGAAGCCATAATCATAACAGTTACTAAGTAACCGTGGCCATAACCATAACCATAACTGTTAGACCTTAGAATTTATTTATTTAGTTAAATAAAATATGGGCACAAAATCGTTACACGGTAAAAATAATAACACATAAAAAAAACTCTGGTCATCACGTGTTGTCCGTTTTTATCGGTCTTTTTTATGGTTTATTTAGAATTGGATGTCTGAGATATTCATGACTGAAGCAGCAAACATTGTCTGAATTCATACTAAACCGTCATCACTAGAGCAACTTTGAGAGATTCGTTATTTCATTCCTAATTTATATGAATAGAGATTTTCTTAATTGGATATTTAAATATAGGCCCCGTTCGCTTCGCTGAACCAAGCCGAGACACTGTTCCGGCTGAAAAAACAAGCTGGAAAGTACATATTATAAGAGAAGCGAACAGGGCCATAGACATCCTTGATTTCGAATCCCTCTATTTCGACAATGGATCTTTAAATTACGCATAAGATATAAAAAAAATTGGAGGATAAAAAATATAGAGAAAGGTTTTACTCAAATGACTTTCTATAGGGGCTAGAGGCTAGATAGCCCCTAGAAACCCGGTACTCCTAATTAACACGCCTGGCTGGTGCCTACCCTTATAAATCCTAGCCAGAGTGACACCGCGGGGATTCGAACTTGGTTGCGCTGGTGCTGCTGACAACCCAAGCCCTCCGCCCCTCCCCTTTGAGTGCTTGTTTGCTTTGGTTGTAATTACCGTCATTAGCATCAAACGAGCATCTGGTCTGGGCCTGGTGGAGGTCCACCTTTGTTCGTTCTAGCTTTATCATCGATTGTAGCTACAACTAGAAGCCAGCGATAGCTACAAGCAGCACCAGAGCATGGCCGTTTTTTTCGAAGCAACTGGATGGCCTGCGAACAGTTGTGCTTTACAGCCTTAGCCAGCCAATGACCAAAGGCACACGGCGGACTCTTTCTTTCTTCTTTCTTTACCCACGCCCCACGGGCCGCGGCCAGAGCCATAGCTGGGAAGGCGAGGCGAGGACCATCTCGCTCCCTTGCGCGTTTGGGGCGGCGCGAGAGCTGAGTTGACAGAGTTGAGGCCGCCGAAGCTCCGATCCGAGCGAGCAAGGAAATCGGGATCTGTCAGAATCTTCGTCAGCCCTTGCACTGGTAAGCCCCAATTAATCCCTTCATCGTCTCATCTAGTAGTACCTTGTGGTCGGGCAAAGCAAATGACTTTGTTGCTGCAAACTTATATTACCATAAGTAGTATATAATTTAGGATAGCAGCATCAGAACGGGCCAGTGGAGGAAAGCCAATCTTCTCCGTCGGGGACAGATTCTTACCAGACTGTATAAGCCGACCAGCCTCACTGTCTTCACATGAACAAAGAAAACAATAATAAGCGATTTGGTTTTGGTTCAGTTCCTTGGTTAACGAAAAAATTCGTTTCTTAGAAAATGAGATCCGACCGGTTCCAAAAAAAATTTAGGAACCAAGCATTTCGGTTTTTGGTTATTTCGGTTTGTTCCAGTTCTAACCGAACTAACTGATTTTTTTTCGGTAGAGGTTAAGCCAAAAAATTATAGGTTCTAAAGCAACCCTATTCGCTGAACTTATCAGCCTGGCTTATTAGTCATGGTATAGTGTTTTTCTCTCACAACAAATCAGCGAATAGTACTTTTCAACCCAGCTTTTAAAAAAACTGGACCTGCGGGGGGAAAGCCACCCCCGAGCATTGCATTAAGAAGAAGAACCTTCTCATGCAGGTCCAGAAAACCCCCGAACCCCTGCCCCACCCATACACAGCGGCACCGTACCCCTGTGAGAATAGGGCCGTTCCTTAGACCTATGCTTTAGCGTGGGACAGACGAGGGGATTTTTTTAACCCCAGCCTGAAATTCGCTCCCACGGGGAGTCGAACCCAGGACCTGAGGAGTGCCGCTGGGACGCTCTAACCAGTTGGACTAGAGGCCCTTTGGCCAACCCAGCTTTTCAGCGAAACGAAATAATAATTGATAAAGGAACAATATCAATATAGTAACACAAATACATAGCAATTCAACATGAGACATCACACAGACTAAAGATAGTCTTACATAATTCAAGTAAGTGAAGTACAGTTCATGTATTTCGATCCTTTCGGTTAATTTGGTTATCTGAAATTTCCTCTATTATTTCGGTTCCTTGCTATTTAGAACTAAGGAACCAATTTTTCAGTTCTGGTTCTTTCGTTTCGGTTTGTCAGTTTCGGTTAATTATGCCCACCCCCCAACTGCCCCAAGCGATTAGTATCTCCAATTAGTTGCACCGTGCTATTTTAGCAAGTGATCCCTTCAGTTTTGCCTTGCAAATTAAACAAATGGCATAATTAAGCCGCTGGCAGCAGTTGGGGTGCATATGACATCTCCAAACCTCTGTCTTAATTGCTTTCCTTCATGCAAGTCCCTGCCTTGTACTCATATGTAAGATTGAGCTACAAGTTTCACGTATTCAACTCCAAATGACGGATAAACATTGACTTCTCTAATGCTAAACTCAATGCCCATCCAGCATGAGCCTATCCAAGGCTATTGGAGTCCTTAGTGGCATCAATGAGTTTGGTAACTTGTTCCAGTTGGTCACATCTGCTGTCTCATATATGTGTTCCAAGTGGAATGGATCACAGGAGAAACAACAACTTAAACAAGATGATCTACTGCAGTTGCAAAGTGACCTTCAACGCCTTACTGATACTCTACCGGCAATGTACAACCTCATTGATCGAGCGGAGTGGAGGATCCATGTACCCTCTGTGGCACAGCTCCTTCCAAAACTCAAGGATGCTGTATATGATGCGGAGGACCTTCTGGATGAGTTCAGATGGTATAAGCTCAAGCTGGAAACTGAGGGCAACAACGATGCATCCCAGATGTTTCCTTTCATTGACTTCTTTCACAGTGTCACCCATGGAAGCTTCAACAAAGTGACTGATATACAGACCAGGTTAAGTCATCTTTCTGCCCAGCTTGAGAAGATGGGCATGCATGAGGCAACTCCACGGTTTGACAAATCGGTCAGGCCACCGACCACATCTTTCCGCACTGAGCCAAACATACTTGGTCGAGACAAGGAACTGGAGGAGGTGATGAGATTGCTTGGTGTACCAGCACCAGACCATGGTAGCAGTAGCAGGCGCAGGTCTACTTCCAAACGGAAGAGAACTGCTTCTAGTGCAGCCGATAGTACTGAACCAATAAGGATACCATATGTTCCTGTTTTGCCAATAGTTAGAATCGGGGGTGTTGGAAAAACTACTTTAGCCCACGAGATCACTACACTTCCAAGTGTTAAATCCCACCTTGACAATATCATTTGGATTTGTGTCTCGGATGACTTCGATGAGGAGAGGTTTACTAAAGTTCTCATAAAATCTCTATCTAGAAAAGAGGCAACAGCCGATAATTTAGACGATCTTCAACAAGTGCTTGCTGAAGAAGCTGGGGAAAAAAGGTTCTTGCTCATCCTTGATGACATTTGGCCTGCTGCCTTGAATGATGGGCAGCGTTGGAGGAAATTTTGTGCACCTCTGACAAAAGTACTTAAGGGAAGTATGTTGTTGGTGACCACTAGGTTTGCAGAGGTTGCTGATATAGTGGGCACAATAGAGTCCTTTGTATTGGAAGGCTTGAAAGAAGATGTATTTTGGGATTTTTTCAAACTGTGTGTGTTTGGGTCTGATGATTCTGACATTGATCCACAGTTAGAGCAGATTGGTAAGAGCATACTTGTAAAGCTCAAGGGTACTCCTTTAGCTGCCAAAACTATGGAAGGCTTTTACGAAAGAGCCTTACCTCTGCACATTGGAATGATATACTAAACAACGAACTGTGGCAAATTGAACAGAAGGAAACTGACATTTTGCCAGCTCTTCGGTTGAGCTACATGTATTGACCTTTCCATTTGAAGAGATGCTTCTCATTTTGTGCTGTATACCCCAAAGACTACAATTTTAAGAAGGCTATTCTAGCTGAAATTTGGGTGGCAGAAGAATTTGTGGATACTCAAGGTAGCATTCCACTTCAACATATCGGTGAGCAGTACTTTGAAGACCTTGTAAATTTGTCCTTCTTCCATAAACTCCGTGGTAAATATGTAATACATGACTTGATGCATGACATGGCACTTCTAGTGTCCAAGGACGAGTGCTTCATTCTAAAGAATACAAGTGGGATCGAAAAAGTTCCTCCAAACGTTCGCCATCTGTCGATACTATCAAGCAGTGGTGTTAAGTGTTCTGACTTAATGAGTCTAGGCAAGCACACAAAGCTGCGCACCCTGCTTTGCAGCAAGTATTTCAGGAGTCAGACTTCTTTTCTGATGGATCGCTGGTTTGATGAACTTGGGTGCGTGCGTGTTTTATTTTGTGCCTTCGAAATGAAATAATTACCAGAGAGGATAGCCAGTCTGAAACATCTCCGGTACCTTGGAATCTCCAGAAATTGCCATTTCAACGAAGTTCCTTCATCATTCTGGAGCCTCTGTAACTTGCAGATTTTGTATGCCAGGAGATGCACATTTGAAAGATTGCACATAGGTGCCAGTAAGCTGATCAATCTGCAAAAGTTTGAATCACGTATTCTTGAAATGAAAGTTGATGCTACGAAGTTGGTAGAGCAAATTGGGTTCATAAACAATTTTCCAGATATAAAAGATTTGGTTATATATAATCTAGGCGCGATAAGCAAGAATCATGCAGCAAAGGTGGAACTTAGGAAGAGGAAAGATCTTAATAGTTTGACTCTGAGTTGGTTTTTGTTCAGATCTCCAGAACACAATGAAATAGAAGTGCTTGAAGCCCTACGACCTCCAACCAGTGTGAAATCTGTGCACATCGAGGGTTATCCAGGTGAATATCTTCCAAGCTGGTTTCCTGGTTCTGATCGTGCCATGCCAGTTTCTGGTACAATTTTGTCATCATTAACAGAACTGAGGATTGAAGGGTGTCAGAACCTAAGTGATTGCAGATTCGAACAATTTCTACAACCAACTTATGTACCTGCCATCAGAAAAATAGAGATCGCGCATTGCAGAAATGTAAAATCAGTACGAATTGAACAATTTCTACAACCAACTCCCCTTGAAGAACTGAAGGTGTACAATTGTCCAAGCATCACACATCTGTTGGCGCGAAAACTCAAACTGAAATATTCTGGCAACCTCGGAGACAGCATCGATTGCAGTTCCCTCACCATCTTGCATCTATCGTGTGACAATGTGGCATCCATTGACCTACAAAAGTGGAGCCTTCCAGTGCTACAGGAGCTCAAGATCAGTAACTGTCCATGTCTGATATCTATTAGAGACTCTGAACAAGTGCAGGTACCCACTGACCTTTCCCTTGGCTGGACCAGACGCAGCACTGCAAAACTCCCGTTCCTCACTCACCTAACCATCCAATGCTGCTACAAGCTGGAAACTCTTGATGGCCTCCTAACGCATGAATATCTCCCTGCCATCAAGGAACTGACCATTTCGTCTTGTCCACGTCTCAACTGGCAAAGTGGAATGATGTTGCCATCCTCCATTCAAAAGCTCAAGTTATGGGATTGTGGGAATATTTCTCGCAGCTGCCAGGGGAACCTCACATCCCTACTAGAACTAAGTGGTTAATTGTTATTATCTCCAATCCATCACTCAATTGATCTAGTTTTCTTCCAAGTCAAACTAGTTATCTTATACTGTATATGTTTGATCAAGTTTATAGAACAGGAGTATTATTTACATTTACTATGACAAGGTCCACTTCCAGCCACTCTTTCTAATCTCGTCCAACTAAAAAGCTTGTAAGTAAGATTGTGTAGATGGAACCGTTAGGCTCCCCCGCTCCTCCGCCCCCCCCGTCGCCCCGGCCCAGATCCATGCGCTTGCATTGGCCCTTGTCTTGGTCATTGTCTTGCGACTCGTGCTCCCACCCCAGGCTCGTCCTCCTCATCCCACTCGCAAGGCGTGCGGTGGCCCCCAGCCACAGATCGAGACCGTCTCCCGTCGCTCCCCACCCCATGCGTCGCCTCCCCGCCGCCCAGCCCCCAAATCGACCACCGTGGGGCCGAGTCTCCAACTCCGCGCGCCCGTTGCTGCGCCCGCCGCCTCTCACGGTGCGGCCCCTGTTCCCATCTCGGTCGCCGTGGGGCCGGAGCTCCGCCTCGACGAAACCAATGCTACTATCGCCGCCGCCACCGGAGGGTATGACAAGACAGGAAGCATGTCGGGCAAGCGCGTCAAGTTCACCTCCCCCCTCTGCAACCCCCCGGTGAGATGCTACTACTCCAATGCCGCTACGCCAACCAAATCCTGCCTCAGATCCGCTGCAGTGAGGAGTACCGCTGGCGCGCAATCCGCCGGGCATTCAACTCCCCACCTCCGATCCAAAGACCCGGCTTTGATGGAGTTTTTCCTTCCCGAGGGGATGGCTCGGTACATCCACCGGCCGTGGCGGTGGCCGATGAGGCGCATTCACGCGCGACGCCTCATGTTAGAAGATGAAGACGGATGGTCAATGAGTGCGCTCGAGAGCCGGTGGCGCGTCTCCGGAGTTCAAAAAGCACGGCGCATTCAACTCCCTCAACCACCCGAGTCAAATCGGCGCGCCACCACCACCACAGCGATGATCTGCGGTGGCGTATGAAGGTAAATGCCTCTTTGTCTCTCCCTTAGCCCCCTTGCTGCGGTGATTGCGAGGACCGGTGCGGTGTTTCACTTGTGGTCATTGGGGCATAAAAGCTTTGTGTGCTGAGCGGACCTTCATCCTCCAGGAAGCAAGCTCCACGCCCAAGAAGGCGCTCCTCCACCACTCGGCGACAACAACTTCCCACCTCTGGGTGCGGCGTGATGGCTGGGCAGGGGACCCATTGTTAGATCCTCCTCTGGACACTGCTTGCCGTGGCCTTCTCCGTCGACAACATGGACCAAGAGCTCGACCGTCTCTCCATGCATGGCATAGTGGCCTGGCTGGGGGGGGGGGGAACCGGCCGGTGGTGGAGCCGGAGGTCATCAAGAGGGCCATCTGCCACCAGTTTTTGGTTCGTCCGGAGGATGTCACCGTCGTCAGGCACGCCCCTGAAGACTTCTTCGTCGACTTCAAGCACCGGCACCACCGCGACGAGGTTGTGGCGCAGGGGACCTTCCCCTATCGCAACCTCGACATCCACACAAGGCCGTGGCAGCTGGTCACGCACAATGACATTTGCGACCTCAAGTACCGCGTCCGCCTGTGCCTGGAGGGCATCCCCCTTCACGCTTGGAACGAGAGCATCACCAAGAGGGCTGTCGCCAGAGCCTCTTGTGTCTGGAACGAGAGCATCGCCCGACACCAGGGCACTCTGTGTCTGGGCCTGGACACACAATCCGCCCGACATTCCGAAGGTAACCTGGCTCACATTGTCCTGCAGGAAGGCGAGTTCCTGACGCATGACTGCTGGCATGCCACGGGGGCTCACCTTGTGGTGCTGGTGCACCTTGATGCAGTGGAGGACCCTCCGGGTAGAGATGGGACGTTTCTTGCTCCCAGCAGTATACACGTGGGACTACGGGGTCGTTGATGGAGAAAGGACGCCGTGCGACCGCCACGACCCTCCACCTGTTGACACCCACGGCATCCATCGCGACGACGATGACGACTGTCGTGGACGCTGGGAGTGCCAGGGCGACAACTGGTACTCGCGTCTCACCCGCAGCCTTTCGCGGGCGCCCAAGGACAGCGAATGGGAGCGGTCGGAGTCGAGGCACGGTGGCCGTCGGCACCAGAGCCCCAAACACGGGGGTCGTCGTCGCCCTCTACACGACGTCCCTGCTGGCCTTGGCGCCCGCCATTCTGCCCCAAGCGACGCTGCTGGCCATGGCGCCCGCCATTCTGCCCCAAGCGACGCTGCTGGCCATGGCGCCCGCCATTCTGCCCCAAGCGACACTGCTGGATATGGTGCAAACACAAGGGCTCGGCAGCTGCTTGCCAAGCCACGACCCCCGGTCGCCGGGGATGTACAATATGAGAAACGGGGGATCTGGCGAGGAACGACGCTTGACAGTATCGCGCGGCGCTTTCGAGGCCGAGGGACCACAACGGCGCGCCAAGTCCCCGTCACCGCGCTGCATACTGTTAAGTCGCTGACTTCAATGGTGGCAACGGCAACAACCATCACCCATCACCAAGCCCTCCCAAGGTTCGTGTTAATCAAAGTCAATTCAATGATCGGCCTTTCACTCCTTCGCTCCCAGCTTCCCCATCCTCGAAGCCGAACGCCCCACCTGATGCTGCAGCGCTGAGCAAGACCGCACCACCGAGCGGCTCATCTTCGGAGCCGCTGACGACCGCTGTGATTCTTTCTTGCCTGAATGAACTGCAGGTTCCCCCCGTCAGCGACCACGACAACGCGACACGGTAGCGATCACACCCCGCTGTTGAACGTCGCTTCCGCATGGGACGAGTCTACTCCAGGCGCCCATGTGTACCCCCCCCACAACGGAAGCAGGCACAAACGGTAGGAAGCACCCAGGTGGTGTGGTTCCGCCTTGGGCTTGTCTACTCCAGACGCTGCGCCCGCGGAACGGCCACCAACTGCTCGCGCCGTCGACGCATGGCAGATGGACTCCAGCAGCAGCATCCGGGCTAGACCAGCGTCTGTCACACTAGCACTTCGTAGGTACACGACGTCGCTGGCCAGAGCACAACGCCCACTGCAGCGGGGGTGTCACAGTTTCTAGAGGGGATTTCACAACCTTTGCCTCAACCCATTTTGCAGGGTCTAGTGCACCAGCCTAGCCCGCCACAGCGACGCAAGAGGCCACCGGTCCCGGCACGCAGGAGCATGCACATTGCAGCCAAGAACTGGCCGAGGGGTGACACTCAGGCGAAGGCCAGGCAGGTACTTATGAAAAGGCTTGGCATCCTCGACGTCCAAGGTCTCAGCCATGACGAGGCATTGCTGCGCTACTTCAACCTGTTCAAGGGACCACTCACCGCCGACGCCGTCAAGGCGCTGACGGCATTGTGTGGCCTCGACACGGCGGCACCGCTGCCCACCACGAACGCCTAGATAGCTGCTGAATCTCAGGGGTAGATCATTGGACTATGTTAGTAATCGTTCACCGCTACGGGAGCCCCGGGAGTTCCACATCTTTTGTGAGTGTCCAGCTATGGTGCTTGGGTGGGGCGACAGCCAGAGGCCTACAGTCGCCTCCCCACCACACTGCTTGGACCCTTCATCTCGTAGTTAGCTGTAGCATCAACTCTGTGAGCAACAAACTTTTGCTTTGTATCACTCTGCCGATAGCCACTGGCTTTGAGATGTATCGACGACTCCAATTTGCAGCTCTCATGAACTCATGCCTCCGTGTCATTATCTTACTGCTTATTGCCAGTACCACAGCCCCAGATGGCATCCTGCTTGCCTCCCTCCTCAGATTATTATTAAAAAGGGGCCAATTGGTTTCCTTATGGCACCGTTGAATTGTCAGATACTTAACTGGAACGTCAGGGGCTTGAATGACGGAGCACGACAGGACTCGGTGTGCGAGTTAGTGAGAACCACTACTGCCACCATCGTATGTCTACAAGAAACAAAGATGCAAGTTATGGATCATAATGTGGTGCGCCGAACAGTCGGAGCGAAATTTGTAAACTCCTATCTTTGTACCTATGGCGGAGCAGACTCGAGGAGGTGTCTTCCTTGCGGTGAATGAAGACTTCTTGACCTCTCCGACATTGTACTTACCTCAACGCCATAACCCGCTTGAGATCAACATGAGGGCCGATGGAACAAGGTGGCAAATTATAGTGGTATACGACCCGAGGAGAGAGCGACCAAACTTCAATTCCTCCAAGAATTGAAGAACATTCCCCCGCCGGTCCACAATAGATGGCTCATCCTGGGAGATTTCAATCTCATCTACCAGGCGGAAGACAAGAACAACTCCAACCTAAACCGGCGCCTCATGGGGGCATTTAGAGCGACGATCGATCATTTGAGGCTCAAAGAAATCAAGCTAAATAGACGCCGCTTTACTTGGAGCAATCAACAGGACAACTCGATGCTCACTAGAATTGACAGACTACTATGTACCCCCGAGTGGGACCTGCTCTTCCCCGCGTGTTTCTTACACTCCCTCCCATCGCTCATGTCGGACCACACCCCACTGCTACTCCAGGGAGAGCTTGACCACCATCAGAGCACGTCCTTCTGCTTCGAAAATTACTGGACTAAGATGGAAGGCTTTCAAGATCTTGTCCATAATTCTTGGAATAGGCCGGTCGCCTCTGCTTTTCCTATGAAACGCTTGCATATCAAAATGGCGCGTGTGGTAAAAGCGATCAAGCATTGGAAGAAAGACAAGATAGGGGATACGAGGATACAACTCGCCATAGTGAAAGAAGTATTGTTACAATTAGAAGCAGCCCAAGAGCATAGGTTACTCACTGCCATGGAGCTTCACCTATGTTGCCGCCTCAAATCCCGTAGCACTAGGCTCGCTGCTATTGAAAAATCAAGAATCAGACAGAGATCGAGGCTAACATACATCCGATGTGGAGATGCTAACACAAAATTTTTCCACAGTAGAGCCAATGCACGACGGAGAAAGAATTACATACATTGTCTACATACGGATGGGGGAATCGCGGTGGCTTATCAAGATAAAGAAAAGGTGATACAAGATTATTTTAGAAACCACATTGGCTCCGCGGCGCCGGGAGCTTCCACAATCAACTGGCAATCCCTTGGCTACAATCAACATGATCTCTCCGATCTGGAGGTGCCTTTCTCCCAGGACGAGATAAAAAGCACTTTATATTCCATGCCTTCTGACAAAGCGCCAGGACCGGATGGCTTCACGGGTGCCTTCTTCAAAGCTTGTTGGGAAACCATTAAAGATGATGTTATGGCAGCCATGAACAGTTTATTCACATTGAATGCCCAGGGCTTCGAATGGCTAAACTCGGCTTCCATTATCATTCTACCCAAAAAAGCGGATGCAACAAGAGTTACTGATTTTAGACCCATCAGCCTAGTCCATGGCATTGCAAAGATCTTCTCCAAAGTGTTAGCTAACAGACTTGCCCCTCGACTCAACTCCCTCGTCTCGAACTGCCAGAGCGCATTTATAAAAAAAGAAGCATCCACGATAATTTTTTGTACGTCCAGGGCGTGGTAAAAAGACTACACAAGCAGAAGATTCCGGCTTTGTTCATGAAACTAGACATCCACAAAGCCTTTGATACGGTACATTGGGGGTACTTGCTTGAAACTCTACAGGCTCTGGGCTTCGGACAGCGATGGCGTGAATGGATCTCTATCCTCCTACGTACATCCACCTCGACACCCATGCTGAATGGGCGGCAGGGGGCCACTTTTAGCCATGCCAGAGGCGTCCGCCAGGGAGATCCGCTTTCACCCATGCTATTCATCCTGGCTATGGACCCGCTTCAACGTTTGCTTGACCTAGCAACCCAACAGGGGATACTCACCCCCTTACCAATCACGGTGGCAAAATGGAGAACCTCGATGTATGCAGATGATGCGGCCATTTTTATCAGCCCCACAAAAGACGATGTAGAAGCCGTCAAAATCATCCTGCAGGCTTTTGGCACATTCTCGGGACTCCATATTAATCTACAAAAGAGCTCAGTACATCCAATCGGTTGTGCAAACGTCGACCTAGATCAAGTCCTGTCACCTTTCACCGGTACTAGAGGGGGCTTCCCATGCAAATATTTGGGGCTGCAACTCCACATTAGATCACTGCAAAGGATCCATGTGCAACCTCTCATATACCGTATTGGGCACAGGCTACCCAAATGGAAAGGAAGATGGCTAAACAGAGCGGGACGCCTCACTCTTGTAACCTCTGTCCTCTCCTCCATGCCAACCTACCACCTGACAGTGTTTCCTCTGGCCGCTTGGGCTAAGAAAAAGATCGACAAAATCAGGAGATCTTTCTTGTGGAAGGGGGAGGAGAATGCTAATGGCGGTCACTGCCTCGTTAACTGGCGTACAGTTACCAGACCAAAAGACCTTGGTGGTTTAGGCGTCCCTGACCTGGAGAGATTTGGGCGAGCCCTCCGGTTGCGCTAGCTTTGGCAAGAATGGGTGGACGAGTCCAAGTCTTGGAGCAGCTCGGAGCTTCCATGTTCTGATGATGACCGCCTCCTCTTCAACTCCTCAATCATTATATCTTTGGGGGATGGTGCAAAGACTAAGTTTTGGCACCACAGTTGGCTCGATGGACAAGCTCCTAGGTACCTAGCCCCGAACTTGTTCCGCCTAGTCTCAAGGACAAACCGAACGGTGCAACAAGAGCTCCGGAACAACAATTAGATGCATAAGCTAGGAAGGAAAATTAACTCGGCTATCCACATAGAGGAGTTTGTGTCCCTCTAGATACGAATACAGGATGTGCACCTACAACAAGGCGTCCAGGACACCATCACCTGGCGTTGGACCAATGATGGGAATTACTCCACCCGCTCGGCCTACAGAATCCAATTCAGAGGTTCGCTCCTCCCCTTCCGTACGGACTTGATTTGGAAAGCGCATGTGGAGAACAGATGCAAGATCTTCGCCTGGATCTTAGTGCAAGATAAAATTCTAACGGCACAAAACCTACAAAAGAGAGGGTGGCCACACCAACAACAATACATGCTGTGCAACGGTCCCTTAGAGACAGGCCTCCACCTATGCCTTTGTTGCCCTTTTGCTAAGGCGGTTTGGGATCAAATCCTCTCGTGGGAAAACTTCACTCAACTGCAACAACAGCACCAGGTAGACCCCACCCATATCAAGTCATGGTGGGAAGACGCGGCAGCGAAAGTGCCAAGATCTGAGCGTAGGCGGCTTAACGGGGTAGTAATCTACACCTTTTGGAATATATGGAAAGAGAGAAATAGGAGAATCTTCGACAACATGATAGAAACGGTGCCGCAAGTAGCCGCAAGGATAAAGGAAGACATAGAGCAAAGGAAGAGAGCACTTGATTACGTTTAGCTCACATGCTTATTGGGGGGGGGTTTGAAAACATAATCTCGTTTGTCCTTGCTTGTACATAAACTTTTTTTCCCTATCTTAATTGAAAGGCAGAGCTCCTGCTAGTGCGTTCAAAAAAAACATTTACTATGACACCAAATAAGTTTGCTGAAAGTAAATTCCATAGCTACACTGTGGTTTAATATAAAAACAAAATGAAGAGGGAGATTAATTCCCTTGTTTCTGCATAATATAATGCTAATGTAGCCACCACCACCCTGCATGCATATATATCATCGTCGTTGTTGTGTCTCATTCCACTGCATAGCATCTGCATCCTGCATCTCAGATCAGATTCTCATCATACGTACCCAAGGCAGAGGCGTGCACAGACGAATTCTTTGGAGTCGTTGAAGCACGAGTCCATCCCGTACTCATACTACATGCAGATTCAAAGAACCGAGATGACAGACATCTCCATCAGTCACAGCTGAGGCAAGTGTACATATAATATATACATGCATGTTATTAAACTGAAATGGCCGGGTACGTACCAGAATCCAGAGGAAGTGTAAATGATCTGGAAGCCATTCTGCAGAGACAGAGAGCATGCATATGCACTATGCAGAGCAAAGACAGACAGACAGACAGAGTTCAGTTCAGACTTGAGAGTTGAGACTGACTGAGCACATTGCAAATTGGTTGCAAAGGCGAATTAATAAAACATACATGCAACGGAATGGAGAGACAGCACCGATCGACGGACCTGGAAGAGGGTGAAGTGGATGAGGAAGAGCACGAAGGTTGGTTTTGCGAACCAGAAGTAGGAGTCGCTGACTTGCACGAGCGGGATGCCCTGGATCACGGCGTGCCGCTCCGTGATGTCGATCGCCATGCGGCAGATGATGCCCTGCAGCTTCGTCCCCACGGACAGGATGATCACCACCGGCATGATGGACATCGTCATTCATGGATTATTCAATATTGGAGCAAGAGGAAAATGTATGATGGAGGAATAGGATCCTAGGACTGGTGGATATATACAGAAGATGGATCGAGCAGCTCACCATTGACATTGACATTGAGAAAGAGGAAGATGAGAGCAGAAGCCCAGAGGGGAGGACTGATCCCCACGATCACCTTGAAGTCGTCCTCCAGTGACCGCTTGATGTACTTCTGGAAATCAAACTTGCTGCCAGGGGCAAGATGCACCTGCATACACGTACATACGTTACTGCTGATTGCCAAAGATTCAGTTAATTAATTAAATGCAGCACGACAATATACATATATAGCTGGCTGAATGAATGAATGAACAAGTTGGTGACATACGTTGACAATGCTGTGGCGCAGCGCGCAGTAGTCTGCCTGCCTCACGGATCTGAAGAACTGCCAGAAGAAGTTGCTCTGCCGGAAGACAATTGACAGTCAGTCAGTCAGTCTGTAGCAATTCGTTTCGTTTCGTTTCAGAAAGGTACTGTACTGTATGTATATATATGTTAATCATGCATGAATGCATCTTACGATAGATGTTAGAAGGATGCTGGGAACTTGTTGAGCACATTCATATGCTGCCTCACGGACCTTACATAGTATCACAATATAATCCGGTGCTACAAACGGATCATCCACTGTTTAAAAAAATATACCGGTGGAGCAACATCTAGTGGGGCTTGGTATGGGTTATTTTTTGGATTTAGGAACAAAGAATATTCCGGCCTCCCACATCCACGCATGAACGAGTATATATAGACGATATGGGTTGTTTACATCTACTAGTCAATTTTGGGAAAAAGTCTGTATAAGCCCGTGTATCTACTTCACCCATGAACTATGAAATCATATATTGAGCACCCAAAACTTTCACTAACCGGCTATTTAACCTCTTCTAGCGGTACAGGCTGGTTCACCTTGACATGTTGACTTTAGGCACCTAAACCTAGTCACCTACTCTGCCCGTCCCTAAGGAACTGTCATTTTTTGTTTTCGTGCCGTAAGTTTGACTGAATTTGTAGAAAATACGTACAACATTTGTATCTCTAAATAAATTTATTATGAAAATATATTCAACGATCTATCTAATGATATTAATTTTGTACCATAAATATTAATATTTTACATATATATTTAGTCAAAGTTGTTTATCAGAAAACAAAAACGACAGTTATTTAGGTCACTTTTCCTATATTTCAAGTGCCTAAATTTTAAGATAATTTTAGGCAACACTCTTTTATAATCAACTAGTACAAGTAAATCATTATTTTTGTGATTTATTATTTGCCTTTGTATCATAAAATATTAAATTTTTGTCCTTGTCTAACTATAGAAATAATTGTAAATTGCTAATTTTCTTTGTGCTGATCCAGAACAAACTTGGTGGGATTCGTGGCTTTGTCCAACGGTTTTTTATTCTTGGAGCAAAAAATTGTAGATTATGTCTACATAAATAAATTACAATGAACTAGAACTGCAATTTTAGTATGAAAATATATGCAATAACTGTCGTCTGAAAGGAAATTAAAATTCAGGCACCTGAATTTTAGCAAATCCCTATTTAGGAATGGAGGGAGTACACTTTGCTCCAACTAAGCTTTAGTTCTAGGGGGATCTAAACAAACTTTAAACATTCGGTGATTAAACTTTAGTTTAACTAAATTTTAGATAGTCTTAAGACAAGTTTGTCCTAGAAATTTCCAAATTTAAAAGAAACACCATCGAACAAGAAATTCCTCGTCTATTGAAGTCTCTTCCACTCCAGAAAGAGAGAAAAAACACCTAGTAGCTATTTACACAGATGATAGATCTAGTGGGAGTGTTCGACTGCATCAGTTGTGAGAACGATACACTGTTGTAGAATGGTTGTTGAGGAAGGTTGTAACCAGCAGCCGAACACTCTGTACCTATATATACTCTCTCGGTTCCTGAATAAATAGATTTATAGTAAGTTTAGGATATATTAGTATGATAAAGAAAAAATTATATAAACCCTTCATCAATTAGAGTAGTTACACAGTAATCGGTGATTGTTCCAACTACATAGACTTAACACTAGATTAAGAGATGGGAAGAGGTACAGTAAATGTGAGAAGACTTTGAGAAAAATAAATGGACCAGTGGACCATTCAGCCTCATGGAGATTGATTTATTTGTAGAATTTTTTTTAACCAGAAATCTATTTATTCAGAGGGGGGTTGAGTATATACATAAATCCATAAAAAAGCTCAGTTTTACCCAAAACACACTTCCATAGTGCGAGCTGGTGCTGGACAAAATATGTGCAAAGTCCAAGGGAGGAGAAGAAAATCTCACACCCATGGTATGACAAGTAAAGACAGGCATGGGCCCGGTGCACGCTCCTTCCAAGGAGCCGATCTCAGAGAACACAGAACAGTGTCCGCATTTCAAACTGGGCTCCATAAAGTTGTGTCGCCTCGCCTGTAGCCGGTAGGATAGCAGCTGGTGGAGAGGAGAGAGAGAGAGAGAGAGAGAGAGAGGATGGATTCTCAAGCGCCGCTTCGTCCTCTAGCTTTCGCCTGCTTCATCTTCCTTTGCTCATCCTTCTGGGCAGCAAATGGGATGCACGCTAGGGTTGGTGCGGCGGCGGCGGATGGGGAGAGCAGGAGGATGCGGCTGCACACCGATGGGAGCCGCGGCGACGCGCACGCATGGCCTGGGTACCTATACACCCGAGCAGTTGGGAGATGCACACCCCAGTAAGCAACTCAAACCACTCCCAGCCCCATTCCTGGAATCAAATGCAGTGCCTTTCTTAGGTGGATGTTAAGAGGATTTGACTTTCAGTTGGTTATTTTAGCAACTTTTGTTGGTCAGTGTTCACTATTCAGTTAGACATTAAATCTATTCTAAAAAAGGAAATGAATAAGAGGTTGAATCTTGGGATGTTCCTGCCGTCCTGCGTGTAAATCTTTCCTAGTCAAGAAAATGGGTGGTTTCAGGTTAGATAGAGTACACATTGTAGGGGCTGGAGGCTTGTACCTTACTAAGGCTATCCGCACCTAGCACCGCTAAACAGCCCTGCAGCATGCGGTGGCGTACCGCGCGCTCGCACTGTGCGCCTGCAAACGGCTCTGCAGCACGCGCGCGCCTGCCCACCGCTACTTCCAGCGTACCGGCCGCACAGCATGCTAAACACTGTAGCGTAGAGAGAGAGAGTTGGTGAGAGAGAGAAAGGGGGAGGGAGGGGAATAAAATATGGAATAGTGTTATAGAGTATGGAATAGAGATAACATGGGTGCGGAAGAAATGGATATAGAGTAGAGAATCTCGATGACTAGGATAGAATATTCCTTTTAGAGTATGGAAATAGAGGTTGACGAGTGCGGATAGCCTAAGCTCAACCTTTTAAGTTCAGGATTCAGAGAATGAGAACGCAAGAAAAATGTTAGCCTTTTAGGTTAGGTGATGCAAGATGTGTCCCCAAAATTTAATCTTCTGGGGATGGGTAGATCTCAAATAGTTGTCGGTTCAGCCTAAAATTCCAGCTAAAAGGGTATAAGATTGCTAGGCACTTCTTTGTGAGCCCACCACCTCAAATGTCCTTTCTTGAAATGCCTTGTCGTACACTCCATCCCAAGCTAAATTCTTGAGCAAACCATCCCATGGAATCGTCCTGCTAAGCTGTACAGCACTTGCTCCATCGAGTACGTCTTGACTTTTGAACAAGATAGGGTGTTGTCTGATCAGTTAGAGAGGTTGTTGTAACAATGTATTTCCTGCAGTAATCATGCCATTCCTTATTTGGAGTATCTGTATGTGGCGCATTTTTGCTTCTTTTGAGTTGGTTGTTGTGAATGCACAACCATCATAACAGCTCCTGTCCTGGCCTAGTCTCATGACATGAGGACCATTCACATTGGTTTCATTAATTATATGAATCTATGAACATTTCGTTGATCTCAAGCTTTGGTTGTCGTAGTTGTCCTGTTGTGGGGCGTCCTGTTATTAAGAGACGTTGTTTCATGTTTTGGCCTTGTGGGGCGTTCTCTGCAATAGATGCACTATCATAGCCTCTGCATGATCCAATTATGTGGATCACACCTTTCTACATAAGGCCCCGTTTGAATCCTCTGGATTTTGAGAACATGGATAGAAAAAATACCACAATCTTAGTATGTCATCCAAATGGCCTAGATTTTAAAAGGATTTAAACTCACAGATTTTTAGAATCTCAAAGTCCAATAAAACTATTGGGATTCCTTTTATCCAGATTCTTAGAATCCCTTGGGATTCAAACGGCACCTAAGATTTTTACAGTGAAAAGTCAGCAAAATGGCTAAAACTACCTGCAGGTGCAGCTTGGTAAAAAATCCCTTCCACGAGGAGTTTGAAAAAATAACCATAGTTATGGCCTTATGGGTACTGACAACCAGCTAATTGCTAAACAATATGAGTTCTGAACTTTACTTCTCTGCCCTCTTTTGGGGGAGAATGAAAGGACACTTTCTTTCAGTTTTTTTTTTCCTGGTAGGACCTTAGCGGCTTATCATCTTAAATGGCCTTTTCTTGGCACAAATAAACACTTTTTTTTAGCAGAGGCACAAATAAACACTTTGTGCCCCCACTTTCCTGCAAAATTTATGTCCTGCTGCTCCTTCTGCATTCCATGGCTTTATACCCTTTCTACCTACATATAGATAATAATTGATTCAGCAGGATAAACAACTCACCATTCGTTTCCTGATCAATTTTAAACCTTTGAATAAAAGTCCTTCCATGAATCTAGGGAAGGAAAAGCACATCTGGCAATCAAATAAAACTGAGAACACGTTCCTTTTCCTTCATCATAGTTATTAGCTGCTGGCCTGCTGATGCTCTTTCTGTATGGAGCAGAACTTCCTTTTTGGAAAATTTCCTCGGTAACATCTATTTGTGAGTGGCAGCCAAACACTCTTAGTATTTATTAAGATGGCTGTTGATGCTCTTGCATAACTCTCAAGCAATACATAGATTTGTTTTTGCCATGTCAAAAACTCATGAGTTTCCACAGTGTTCTCCCATTTTATGCAGGAAAATGTTGAGGAAGAGGGATAAAATGTGTAGTACGCTGTCAACATTTTGTTTACATTGCATTTTAAGTATGGAGCAGCTTGAATGAGCTGCCTAACCATCTTTTGTCCAACTAGTTAGTAAACAGCAACGATGAGATCCTCATATCATATTACCGTGTGCAAACACACTGCAGATTCTGGAGCAGTGGAGCTGAGCCATGGCCCAACATCGTCCCTCAGGAAGCGGCGGTGGCGAAGGTCTTCGGCTCTAGGTCCGTGGAGAGGTACGGACCGCGCCTCACCCTACTGGAAGCTACTATGAGAACCGATGACATCGGTGGCAGCGCCTTTGTGAAGCTCGTGAAGCAAGGGAGCGCTGCTCTCCTCAACGCCTACACGAGGAGAGGGTTTCCTTTCGATTCCTGGGAGGTGAAGGCCCTGCTGCTAGAGGCGCTGGTGTCCGAGGAGGCTGCCGTGGTCCAGACGGAGCGATTTGAGCAGGCGAACGAATCCTGTGTTTGATCTTTGGTGGATGGAAATGAAACGATGGTGGCGCTGAAGGGGGCGTAGAGTAGCAGTGTATTGTGTCCGTAGTTGGTCACCACTTCTGTGACTTTGGCGTTGAGGTTTCTGAAGTCTCTTGGTCGCCACTTCTGTCTCTTGGTCGGCATGTTTCTCTAAATGCCGGGGTTTGTGTAATATGGTTGTGTGCACTGATGTGTAGGTTCTAATGTACGGATCGTAATTTTCATTCATGTTCCAATGTTAATGGAAGTTCTATGTTGTCACACGCACCGTCGTGGTATCGTGTTCCTGATGCTTGCTACCGCGCCCTGATTGCACGCACAGCACCATCGCACGTCGTCGGCGTGAGCGACGGGCGCGCCATGGGAACCTGCCTTGCGCCCACGAGACGGTCCCCCAGCACCACGCGCGCAGTTCGTCGTGTTCGCCCAAATCCCAATCCCACGAGGCGCGGCTCCGCGACGAGCTACCGAGCAGGTGGTGAAGGTGAACTGGAGCTGTGAGCTGTGTGTGGCGGCGTCACTTTCGCCGGCGGCTGCACTCGTCGCGGATTTTGCATCGAGACCGCTAGGGCGGCGTGGGGATTTTTTTATTTTTACCAGTTGAGTGCCCGTGCGTTGTAAAGGGAGAACACTTATATAGGGTGATATTCAATTTGAAACTTTCAATTATGTGATACTAAGGTAATTTGGAACTTTCAATTAACAAAGTAAATATGTAAAAAAAAACTAGTTAAATTAACCGTTGCCAACTCCAGAACTATTTTGAAATTTCTTCTTGCCACGCTGTTCACAGCTTCCAAGCATTCGTTGGAATCGGTCTTCAAATGGGTCAAATGCTGCTCTTGCTCGTCTATATATATATATATATATATATATATATATATATATATATATATATATATATATATATATATATATATATATATATATGTGGTAAGGCTATTCTGCAGCTGGCTATAAAATAACTTATTCTATAGCCACCTTGATTTACCATAATGTTTGTACCAATTTACGATAACATAAATATGAATTTACGATACTCGTGTTACTATAACTCACGGTGATATTTATCATAATGTTATAGTAAATCACTTAGTAAGGAGTTACTATAATATGGTAAATTAGCATAGTAATTATCGTAACTCAAAGTGGTCACAGAATAAGTTATTCTATGGCCAGCTGCAGAACAGTATATATATATATATATACTACCTTGTAGCTGCCTATAAAATAACTTATTATGTAGCCATTTTGAGTTACGATAATTACTATATTAATTTACGAGATTATAGTAACTCCTTACTAAGTGGTTTACTATAACGTTATGGTAAATATTCCTATGTGTTATAGTAACTCAACTATCGTAAATATATATTGACATTATCGTTAGGCTGTGCAATCACGCTACCAACCCAGTCAGATATGCGGTAGTACCAAACATTGTTTGTCCTCGATATCACAAGGAGACAAGGAGTATCATATTTGTTGCTTAATAGTTGTATGCTCGTACGTTGCCATGGTATTTGAACATAATAAGAGAAGAGAAGCATGAAAAAAAAACATGATGTTTTAAGATCAGACACACTACAATTTACCTGATCTTAGCATCATTGCTGGTTTGAGCTATGGAGATAAATAAGCATCAATTGTATATAGCAACGTCCAAACAAAGCATGAGCAAAGAACACAAACACTCGATTCAACAAAAACTTATTACTACATCCGAAGGCCATGTCAAGAGAAATTTGACATTTCACATTTATAGTGGCTGTAAGAATATAGGCTTGTATTGCTCGCTGGCACAAAAAGCAATGGCATTCTGCCGACCAGGTTACGAGCACAAGCAACGCACCTGAATGGGGTTGGTGTTGAGGAGCCCCTTAGTGCAGGCGCCTTCCGCTGTTGACTGATTCTCGATGGCGGACACCTCCCTGTACTACACGATCACACGACACCACCGGCACTCTCGATGCACCTCCCCAGTCGCCCCCTCTACTGCCAGCATGACTGAAAATAGGTGGGCGTTTCAAACCAAACACCTTTGGATTACAGTGCTGAACAGCGGTGGCACGCGTCTCATCTTGAGCAACAATAACAGCAGTTCTAATGTCATACAGTGTTCCTAAATAAAATACCACGCCTAGGCAGATTACCTACAAAGAGGCAGATGATGTAAAACAACACACACTAAACTTAGTTTTTAACTGAATCTGAATCGGTTACATGTTACATGGTTTGCAGACAATTTAACAGAGTCATCCACACTTTATTGCAATACTCGCATGATTAAGATGAATTACAGGATTTCCTGAGAAGGTTTCTCACCTCTGCATCTCGCTACTCAATCCAATGCTGTGCATTGCAATGCACATAGATTCCATGACACATCTAAGAGCCAGCCCTTTCTGCTCTGCTCTACTCTTTGATCTTCATTACCTGCAGAAAAGAACTAAGATTAAGAATCAGGGACGGATTAAACGGAGCACTTTCGCAAAGATGGAAAAGGGCCAGAAACTAATTATATGAATTACTGACCTAATAACTAACTAATACCAATTACAGTGCATAATGAAGAAGATTGCTGATGGCCATACTCATCTGGTTCATGTATTTGTCCATGCTGCCGGCTTCTGGCAATAAAAAAATTCATGTAGGGGTGCTTGCTAGTCATTTTTCCAAGAAGTGGGTTATGTTTTGGCTTGATAATCTTGTCTTAGCAAGGATTCCGGGTATTCAAGACAGATTTACTTCAAGAAACTATAGTGTCCTAAATATGCAATTTTGTCGCCAGTTTCATTAAAAAAACATCATTGACAGCATATAAGCTACTGGAGGAATGAAAAGAAAAATACCTTCATGAGATTGGGGGTATAGCCTGCAATTCTGAGCTCACATCTCCCTTTTAAAGCTGGCAACAAGTCCTTCATCGTATGTTCCCTTCCAGGATTCCAAGCATAGATAATAGGCTCGGTTCTACCTAGAAAAAGGCTAACCTCATGTCGCCGCATCCATCGCAATAGTAGGCCTCTCCCTCTCCGCACGCCCAGGAGGCCCTCCTGGTTGAGCGCAGCACATCTAGTTAATTAGTCTGAATCCCTCTATATATAATTAATTAACAGATGAAACTGAAATTTGTTGAAGCCCTCCCCAAAATAATTTGCAGGGTCCCAAACCTCTTAATCAAATAGTAAATGCTGAACCTCAGATTAAAAACTTTTTTTGCAAACATTAATGTAGGTTGAATGTGATATTGGCTCTCGTCACCCAAACTTTTATACACATCTTTGCCTTTATTCAAAGCAGAAATTTGTACAAAATGAGAATACGCAATCAGTTTCCTTAAATTGTCAGATTTTGTATGATATTGTTAGTTTTCTGACAGATGGCAATTGGGAGAAACACACATTATAGCTGAAGCTATATAAATGGTGAGAAAAACAAAAACATACAAAATGTCAAAAACAATGGCCACGGAGAAGGGCACCAGGTAGCAGTTGTTCACGAAGTCGTTGCTGCCGACAGGGAAGGCACGCTGCGTGCGCGAGGTGGCTGAATCGCCGCCGCCTCCTTCTGGCTGTTCGGCTGTCCCATGGGCGCGAGCCGTGTCCATGACTTAGAGCCGCTTTGCTTGTCCGGCTTCCCACACCACTGCCGCCTCCTTCGTCCCTAGTCGAGCCTCGGGCTCCTTTGTAGAACATGAATTAACCGCATAAATCACATAAGTCAAGCATACTCAATTGATATACTCATAAGATATTATCTAAACATTCAATGCTTGAGCAAAAATCTCTACCGTGGAGGAGGAAGAGGAGGCGACCATGGAGATGGAACCGCTATCCGGCTGCGCAGGCGGTAGCGGCGGCGGCGGCGACGAGTCTCTTCTGCTTGGGCGGGTGAATCTTGGGTTCCCGGCGTTCCCTGGCCTTCCGAGGATCTTCTCGGCCGTAATCTGGATCGGCGCAGGGCACAGGACGGCTTCGCCGGATACCGCTGCCGGCGCCGCACCATGTCCGGGCAGGGCCATCGTGGCTGAATCGAAGGGCCCCTTCCCCGTTGAATCCGCCCTGCTCGTGCTGGAATGGAGGCGTGGTGGGGCAGCTGGCGTCGTGGGGAGACGAAGCGGTGGATGGCGTCGTGCGCGGACGGCAGTTCCGTGGCGGGGCGAAGCGCGCGGGCGGCGGTATTTAGCGGGGGCAGTTAGCGCGGCTAAGCGGGGATTAGCGGGGCTAAAACGATGACATTTGGGTCTTTTTAGTTGTAGAGATTTTATTTTATTTAGCAGATGGCGGCGTGGGGATTTGGGCTCGCGCGTCTCGTCAGCGTCCGAGTAGAGAAATGAGGTTGGGCTTTGGACCTGGGAACCTCATACTTATTTGGGCCACAAAATCTGGGGCTCACGCCCTACGTTTGCATGCAAAAGAGAGAGCAAATGGGCCGCCGAAGGCACAAAAGCTGTGTCTACACGGTGTCTAGTTGGAAAAAAGATCCATTTTACCTCTCTAAATTATCGTTGTAGTCTGATTGTTTCTTCCTAATTAAACTTTAAAACTGTCTATCTTATCCCTTCAACTTTTAAAATCATTCAAATTACCTCCTTGAAGTGGTTATCAAGGTGGTTTGGTCTCTTTTAGTTAAAAAACTCAATAAATACTTGAGAAGGTTTTTAAACCATAGAAAAATAAATTTAACCTTCTCAAAATTCTGAAAAAAATCTATCTATGTAATTATGATATGAAGAATCAAATTAAAATATTTAGAGCTCATGAAAATATATCCATAAGCTTCCAAAGAATAGATTTAGCTATAGAAAAATGAGAAAATATCCAAAAATCTGAAAACTTCCAAAACATTCTAATCAATGTCTAAATGTGCTTTAATACAAAAATTTGATATGAAACTAGCATGAATGCAACATACATTAATGTTGTATGGATTCATGCTATGTATTCGTGTTGGTTATGTCTTATCTTTTTATAAAAGTTTTCAAAAAAACATTTAGACATGAATTAGATAGTTTGTTGGAATTTTATAGATTTCTAAGGATATTGTTTCCATTTTTTTATAACTAAATTTATTTTTGGAGGATCCTAAAGATATTTTGATGAGCTCTAAATATTTCATTTAGATTATTCGTATCCCAAATCTATCTATATGAATTATGTTAGAATTTTTAAAATGATATTATGTGGTTTAAAAAAACTTATCAAGTATTTATTAAAAATTTTAAATAAAGAAAATAAAACCACATTACCCAAAGCAGGGGGGTAATTTGATTGGTTTTAAAAGTTCAGGGGCTAAGATGTTTGGTTTTGAAGTTTGACGAGAAAAATCAAACTACGACAATGGGAGATAAAATAGACCTTTCCCCTACAATTACCTCCATCCAACTATGTTTTGTTTCTCCACATATAAGTTGGGTTTTAATATCAATTTTTTTGATATGATAGAAGACATCATAAATTATGTTAGAAAAATATGTCTTCACCACTATTTTGATAGCTTAGAAAATTTAGTAATAAATTAACACTAGAGATATAATGTCATACAAACATAATGATGAAAATTTCATAATGTATTTTTCTAACACAAACTATGATGTTCTCTGTCACCTCACAAAATTTGAAACTAAAACTCAATTTGTACATAGGGAAACAAAAGAGAAAAATCTTTTTAAGGTATAGATTGGACCAACTTAAATAGTTAGAGAGAGTAAATTGAACCAAATGTTAGTCTACAGAGTTATCTGGACATAGGTCAAACTAGCAGGGAGTAATTTAGATTTTTTCACCTTTTTCATCTCCTATAACAAAGTTTTGCGTAATGCATATGCTTTCTAAACCGGCTTGTAAACATGAGGCCAACTGGCTAAGTCAGAGAGAAAACTAAGGTACCGTTTGGTTACCATGAGATTTTAAGTAATGCAGATAAAAAAATCTCATAATTCTAAAATCCCATTCAAATAGGCTAGGATTCTAATGGATTTTAACATTGGCCGTGCTAACGCTACGGTGACGTCTAAAATTATAAAACTAAAATTAATCGTAAAACTAAAAATAAACCAATTATGAAAGAAACATAAATTCATTGTCTCGCAGAGATCGGTCATTTCTCACACAGAAAAAATAAACACGCCCACACAACGCTACTAAGAAGGTGCAAACAAATAGAATTCTTATGCGGTTAACAACCTACACATCATATCGCTCCCTCGCGGGGCTCCTCTCCCGGCACATGATCCATTACACGTCAGAAAATTGAACATGTTAATTTAATACATTTCTGGTAGCATTTGGCTACAGCCGTCAGAAAAATCTTTAAGAATTTCCTAGAACATCGAGGTAGATCCAGACTGGTTGCCTCCATTCAGACTTGATCGTGCATCTTCTAAATCCTGCAACATGGGCAACAGAACCAATTTGGATAAGTTTCTTAATAGTGGAGTATTGCCCACAGAACCAATTGCACATTGGCAAGTATTTCTGTATTAATCATGATATGTGTTAAACAAATTGGTGGGACTGGCTGAAACTGGTACTGGCGCTGAAACTAAAACTGAAGCACGCAATCAGATAAATATATAGGAGTGCCTAAACTGAAACTGGCGCTGGGCTCGAGGAGAATACAGGGTGGTAGCCTAGCCTCCAAATAGACTCAACACAAGCACAGATGATGACTGAAAGGGAAACGGTGGATAACACCGCAGGCTGGCACTGCAAATTTGCATTGCCTGGACAAGTATAACAGACAAGAGGATATACTCGGAATACATACAATGGATTAGGTAGGATTAAGCACAAGAACGGTAGCTACTGCTTATTTTTATTTAGATTCTAAAAATCCAATGTGATCCAAATGGGACCTAAATTCTTCTGTGGCACGGACAGAGACTCAGAAGACTGGGGCAACGGGCCTCTATAGTATAGAAAAAAATATCTTTAGACGTTGGACGTGTTCACAGACTATGTTCATTTATTTTATGAGCCGTACTATTTCAGCGAACGAACAATATTGTTCTCTCGTAACAAATCAGCGAATAGTACTTTCAGCTATGGTTTTTCAGCAAAGCGAACATGCCGTATGTGTATGAAGGTCCAGGAATGCAAGTTCGACACAACCTCTATCATCGTAAAGCTCCAGCTATAATCCAGGCCACGTTGCGTGACAGTTCAGAGAAGCGCGCTACAAGCCGACTAGCCGAGCGGTGCCGCAGCCCCTGTGCGCGCCAATGCAATGCGACTATGCGAGCAATGCAAGCAGGTCGCCGTGCACGCCATGCCCCGAACATGCCGGTCTATCTCGGCACGCGTTGCCAGTTGCCGCCGCGCCACTGTTAGCGATAGATGTTACTGTTAGCTCCCCTGTCGTCTTCTGCTCGATGGAGCACACATCATCATCATCAGCTTCTTCATTGCACGTAGCCATCCATGTTGATCCATCCATCCACTGATCCACCATCGACGCCCAGCTGGGCACCTTATTTCTAACAGCTGTGGAGTTGTTAGTGGAGTTGTTATACTCCACTAACGGAATCACTAACAGCTGTGGGTGCAGTGATGCCTTCCCATGCACGCCACAGAATGGTCAGTGTCAGGTTCCGGTAATCATATAGGTGGTGTTCGCTGGTCTGACTGGTTTAGCCAGCCGGCTGAACACCCTCACAAGTTACTGTTTATCAAACCAACCGAACATTGTTTTTCTCTCACAACAAACCAGCTGGAACAGTGTTTTTTAGCCAAGTTTCAGACCAGCGAACGGGGCAATATTAGTCTTTTCCCATATGCAATGGCAAGCAGCAGAAAATGATGTCTTAACATGCAAAACAGCGTGGGGATATCAATATAAGAAGGCATGTTTGAACTGCGAAACATTGCTTCCTTCTTCAGGCATCAGGACAAACACTGGGAAGAAAAAAGGTTTCAACTCCCGAAACCTGAAGCCTCTGCTGGTCATTAGTCATTACAATTGTGATGCCTCCGATCCGTGACGTCCACAAAAACAGTCTAACCTCGCCGACAGTGTACATGTATCAACGAATGGCTGCGGCGGTCTCTGTCGGCCATTCGCTAGTAGTCCCGGTTCCTACGGAGGTCTTTAGTCTAGTTGTGGAGATTCGAATCAAGACCTCCTACTTTAGTTCTTGCACGCGCTACCATCTCAACTCTCAACACACATCTGACTTATAAGATACGTTTTTCTTTTAAATTTACCCCGGAGACACCTTTAGTCCAAGTTTAAGACATAAACAGGAACTAAAGTTATCTTTAGTCCGGGTTCGTGTCTCAAACCAGAACTAAAAGTCACACTTTTAGTCTAGGTTCGTGTCTCAAACTAGGACTAAAGCTTCTGCTACTGACACGTCTTGGTAACCGTTACAAACCGGACTAAAGGGTGGAATTATTTCCAGTTTATACTACAAACCGAGACTAAAGGTCCAGTCCTCCTTTTAATTATGGTTGCAATTTTTAAACCGAGACTAAATATTTTTGGCCATCCATGGAAGGTCGTTTCTCTATTGGCGATTGTTTTTGTGTTTCTGCCAACCTGTGCATACTTTATCATGAACATACGGTAGGCGTTCAGATGTTCCACAGCGCGGTAGACTTCCGATCAATAATGTCATCAGAGCGTCCAATGTTTCGATTGTCAATTGGAGGATATATAACTTCTTGTTGGTAAAAGTAAGAGCCTTTCGTCGGATGCATGCGTTGAAATTTCCAAGTCTGATCTGGCCATATCTTGCACCGAAAGAACAGTAACTATGGCCTGAATGAAACTGCTCTAGTCAATATGGAGATCGGCCATCGGACGTGACACCCTTCATTATATATAAAACCCTATATATGACTAAGAGGACCTAATCTATCTATAAGCATGTAATAATCATACAAGTTACAAAGGTTGAAATCAATGTTTTACTCGATCGAGCTGCTTTGCACTCCATTGCCATTCGTCCAATTAATCCTTTGTGTTGTCGAGTTGTGGCATGTTTTTTTTTTTTTTTGGAAACGGGTGGCATGTTTGTTTGACCAAAGAAGCGAGCATGGTTGAGCGAAGATAGATCAGCTGGTCTTGCACGTGTCACGAGTGTATTTTGGAACCAGTATTCACTGTAAATCTTGCCAAAATTGATAATATGTGTATAACATGAGTGCTATTGGGTTGATCTTGTTCCTCGATACATACTCCCTCCATAAAAGAAGTGCACTTCTCGCTTTCTAAAAAGTCAATGAATTTTAGATTTTTTTTTGTGAACCCTGTCCACCTAAATTAAGTTCTCGAAACGTGGGCGTTCGTGTTTTTTTTGAATTTATTGTAGAATTTAATAACACTATTTTTTCAATAATAGACAATACGTCCCTAAACGATGAGGCGTTTATAATAACTTTGTCAATCTTAAAATCTATTGGCTCAGTCGAGGTGCTCAAATGGTTAGGTATATGTACGCGTGTGTTAGGTGTGTACATATATATATATATGTTGCTAATTATAAAAAAAATATATCAATATTTATGTCTTCAAATAGATTTACTAATAAAATATATTCTATAATTGATCTAATACTTATTTGATACTATAAATATTAAGTAGTTTTTTGTCGATTTAGTAAAACTTAAAATTTTGTTGGCTTCTTGAAATCGAAAAGTGTACCTTTTTTGGACCGGGGGGAAGATCGCGAAACATGTGTGCATTGGCACATGTCCATCTGTCAATCATGTTCCTGTGATTACATGTGTGCGTTGGCACATGTCCATCTGTCAATCATGTTCCCAACTGTTTTCTAAAGATTTCCGAACAACTTCCTATTGTTTGCACCAAGCATGCACTTGCTTCCAATAAGAAATGTAACAAAACTGTTGCGCGGTTCCCTGATTAACATCAACTACAGGATGACCACTACAATTTACTTATTATTTTATTCAGGTGTCACTGCAAAGTACATATATAGTACATTTTTTTAGAAAGGTTAGTGTACAGCATCATGGCTTCAGCAAGCTTCGTCTTATATGTAACACTAAAGCATCATGTTGTATGTAAACAAAAAATTTGAGAAACCGACAAACCAAGCACGCACATTTGGAAATTTATTCACAAACCAAAAGGGCTAAATTAAAGGTCCAGTAGTCTTATTATGAAAAAGCAATGGCTGCTTGCATTGGGATCACATGTTTTTGCTGGTAGGATTAGTGGTGCAATCATTATGCATACACATGTTACATGTAGTGGTAAGTGGTGTAACGTGGCAGAACCGTCCGAAATAACACGTTTTCGGAGGCGCTCGTCTTCCCCTAGACACTAAGCACCTCGAAAGTGAGCTACATCGGTTAGTTCCGTCGAGCACACCCCAAGAGAGAACTCGAAGCAATCCATGTTTTACATCTAGAATCTAATAATAAGTACGGAGCTTATAATACGAGTCCATTTCATACAACAAGAGTTCTTGAAAATTATTTATTACAATACCAGAGTTCAGAGTGCGATAATTAAACAGCGGAATGAAAATAAACATCTAGCGGAAACGATACAAGACCACACAAGAGCTATTCCTCAAGCTGCACCTGCAACATGGGTAAAATAAACCCTGAGTACATAATATACTCGCAAGACTTACTCGACTAGTGGGAATAGTTTCCTGATTCTCAAGGATATGATAGGCAATATGGGTTTGCTATTTTCTTTTTGTTTGCAGAAAGCCTTACTAATAGTTCATCCTTACAATCAAGTTTTATTAGCAGTCATGATTACTTCATTAGCTAACCATCTAGGTAAGCACATGTTCTACTTTCAAGTAAGGGTTGAGCAGTCAAAACTATTTTACCATCTTTCATCTTCCAATTCTTACTACGGTGTTAGACCATAGCCAAGTCGTATCGTCTCACAGAAACGGCGATTCGCTAACCAATGTATCACAGCTGTTACCCCGAAACACACGCCCCATTTGTACCCTAGGCACAAACAATACTAACCCCATAACACTCCTGTCAAGGGGTCTAGGTCCCTGTCTAAACTTGGACTCCAAGCCCTCATACTTGAGACTCGGTCTCAATATGGTGCTTAGACCTCTACCTTTCCCCGCCTCCAATCAGTCAGTCCAAAAAGAGCTAGAACCCACGACAAGAGCGTAACGAGCGTTCCCGCTCCCATAAGTAAGTATGTGCTCAGAATAATAAGTCTGTGGCCTGACTACCATCCACAGCAATGGACGGTCCTTAATCGACACGAACAGGGAAAACAGTATAACCAAGCTAAGCCCCGTTGGCCGCAGGACACAACCTGTTATACCCATCAAAACCCATACCATATCCCTGCCTGGTCTCTATTTCTTTCCTTTCATCATTTTAGCATGAGAGTAAATATAGTAATCACTTATTGTGAGTAACAGCAGGTTACTCACGCTACCAAAAACCTAAACATAGCATATACTCAAACTTGCACTAGTAAGACTCATAGGACAGATATATCTATGCATGTGGTTTCCATAAAATTTCTATAACGTAAATGCACAACACATATATATACGGTGAATTATAAAATAGAGCTTATGCACCAGGACTTGCCTTGGGCAGGCGCGGTGTCAGCTGAGTCAGTCAGTGGCGGCTCTGGGACCTCCTCCCGCACGAGAATCTCCTCCTCGTACTCCTCGACGATCTCCTCGAACTCGTGATCGCCGGTGGTCACGATCTCCACCAACTCGTTCTCTACATGCATGCGATGATGATGCAACACTTAGCATTTAGGCAACAACAACTTTTAAAATAAGAATACGCATACTAAGCTACTAAGCTAGCTCTAATGACTAAGATACTAAGCTAAATATCATCTTCATTAAGCAGGGTATTGGATTCAACTAACAAACCCTTAGCTTGGCAAATTAAGGATATATCTTTATTTCTTCTAGTGATTGAATGTATATTGAAACAAAGAGCATTTAACTACCCTAATACTTAGTCTACCCTAAGGCTACAAAAATTACAGTGATCACGTAATAATACCATGAAGCTACTATAAAAATTTTAGGACCAAAGCTAGCACCAATTTACCACAAAAATTCCTACAATGAATAATTTAATAATATAAAGTATTCTCAAATGATTTAATAGCTCCTGATATCGACATGTATATATATGAACTAAATACACCAACAGATAGAGCACAATTCTATGAACCTAACAAAATTTGTTTCATAATTTTTGGACACCTACATGATTTTATATAAATTGCCAAATGTCAGCTCAGAAATTAAATTAGAAAACTATTTCTAATTTCTTATGAAAAAGAAAAACGAATTTCCCCACGTGGCCCACACGCGTGGCCCACGCGACGCAGCGCGTGCGCTGGCACGCGGTGGCCAACGGTGTGGCCCATGTCAAGCCAGCCCACTCGGAGACTGCCCGCGCCGGGGAAAGCCCGCGCGCGATTTTGCAAAAGAGACCTCGAACTTCTCCTGAATTACAACTCAGTACTAACACTATTTTTTCCTCTCTCAAAGCTTTTCACTTAACCCCCTGGTTTTCCTGGAATTCTCCGCGCACACCCCCAGCGACCCAGTGCACGGCGGCGTGGCGGCCGGTGACACAGCGCGGCTACGCCGACCACCTGGGACCTGCGATAGACCACCTAACGGGCCGGTCACTGTAATACCTCTGGTGCTACGAGCTTATTTAGTGCCAAGATTTAGGCCTAAGGAAATCACCGAAATGGGTTTCTCAGATTTTTGATTTAAAAACACACTTGAAATGATACACAAATTTTATGTGGCTCACTTCTCTGTGAGAGAGAGAGAGAGTCAAATAAATTTAGTGAGTTAGTTTACTTAAATGCATATATGTGTTAATGAAAAATCCTAACGCGAAGAGTCGAATAAGTAGCTCTAAACATTGGCACGGAAGCAATTTTTATAAACAAAAATTAAATATAATTTGTATGTAGTACTTGAATAAAGTTTAGAGTGTAAGTGTAGTAGATGGAAATGCAACATTAATTTTTGGAGAATAAATATTATTAGTTAGTAATTTGGGAAGTTCAAAAATCAAACTTGGGATTTAAGAAGGGTCATTTCGTTGCCGGCAAACACTTGAACTTGTGTTTAAAAGTATCATTCTTTGGCGAACTATATTGGACAAACTAATTAGAAAGTGCTTGGATATTTTGGTTATAAGAGTTAGTGTGTAGTATGGGCTAGGTCATGGTACAATTGTTAGTTGAATCCGGCAAGGTTTAGACCTTTTAAAAATTCAATCAAAAGTGTTTGGGGAGGTTAGTACTAATCAAACATTAAATTCTTATAAGTCTAAAATGATAATAGATAATGCTATTTTGTCATTTAAAATTTAACAAAAATGCCTAAACATTAGCTTCATGTTTTGGTATCATTGGTTGTATCAAAGTGAGTGTTCGAGCATGGTATAAGTGGTTTGTGGTGTTGGGTAGTGCGTTGCTCTCGCAAAAATTTCCCGAACTACGTTGGAACGCGTTGTGAACCATGTCGTTGGCTCTCTGTTCGTGAACCTGCATTTCAGTGACGAGCTTACCGTGGCACTCGTTTATCTTTCCCCCTAGCTGCTCTGTGATCATAACAATTGTTTCGTTAGGAACCGGGTAGTGTTGGCTTTAAACTAGCATAAGTGGTTGAACCTTAGACGAGATAATTAGCTATTTTTGTTTAGCTTTAAAATGCATGCACGACGCAGTTTGCTGCCACTCGGCCTGAGTCGCGGTCACCGCGCACGTGGGCGCTGCTGGCGTCGGGCTCGCATCTTGATCGGGCTACGACCGCTAGCCAGCTTGCGTTGGTTGGCACCACATAGCCTTGCCCTAGGCGATGAACGGCCCCAACTGGCCGTGGCCTAGTCCCGTTGCTGCATGCACGCCGCGCTCACATGACCGGCCGCTGGGCCTTGCTGAGGTTGCGGCTGCATCACTTGGTCGACATGGCGCTCACCCCGCCCCTCGTTCTACCTACCACGCTAGTCTATGCCTTGGAGCCCTACCGTCGTGTCGCAATGGTGGCCCGACTGTTGAAGTGATGGGACACTTCCCTGCCTTGCCTTGCCTTGCCCTGCTAGACGCCATGGAGAGCTCGGCTCGGGTTCGATCACTCTGAGTTAAGAGTGTCGTGCCAAGTCTCCTGTTTGTCCGTCGCGTGGGCTTGCTCGTGTCATAGCCAGTGACCAGGGTTGGCCGTCTTAAGCTGACCACCCGCGCGCGTGTGCTTCTCCACGACAGGGCATGGCTAGAGCTTGCCTTTTCTGCCTTCCAATTCGCTTAGCTCTGGTCCTCCACAAATTGATTCTTTGCGCCAGTAGAGGGCATCGAAAGCCCACTTGGCGTTCCATCTCTTCCACCCCCGGCCATGGGCTATCAATGGTCAATTGGGTGTTTTGCTTGTCGCGGGCCTTGGTCGCCGCCGTGACCTAGAACTAGGGAGAGAGGTAGGATTGGAGCGATAGAAGTTTGATTGCTTGAGACCTTAAACTCGCATTGACCCCCTCCACTTGGCGCTCGCGTTGCTTTGTCTAGGAGGCCCACCATTAGTGCGATGACGCACCGGTGCCACGCTCGGCACGCCGCCGTGAGGTGTGGGCGCATGTGGCCATGTCGCCTCATCGCTCCTTTGTCTCAACCGCCACCATAGCGTGAACCCTGGTGAGCTCCTGATGCTTATCCACCACTTTCACTCTCCCATGAGCGCTTAGGTTTGGGGGAGAAGCCACGCCGCCCCACAAATAGCCGCTCGCCGCTGTAGCTCACAGTACTGCATCCCCGAGCCCCTAACCGCCACCTAGCCATGCGCGTTTAGCCATGGATTAAGGTCGGCCCCTTACTCCTGTCTTAGCGAGCCTTGATAGCCCAGTGTAGCGGTCCTCTGCCATCGGCCGCTGTCGATAGAATATCGTTGGCAGTCCTCCAAGGGGTATCCCACGAAGGTAGATTGATCGGTAGAGGTGCGCGTAATCAAAAACAAAAAGCCAACCGAGACACAAGAGTTAGATAGGTTCGGGCCATCAACGCGACGTAATACCCTACTCCTGTGGCCTGTTGGATTGTATTGGCTATGATCTGATGTTGTGTGTCTTTTGAGGGGGTCTCTTCCTACCTTATATAGTCTAGGGGGCAGAGTTACAAGTCGGTTAGATCTAGGAGATAACTAGAAAGTAATAACAGATTACAGGAATCATGGGATCGGACGTATCCTAACAGATCTCGTAGTATCTTTAGGATATCATCCTTGATGTCTTGCAGTGCACGCCCAGTAGTGCCGTGCACCGTAGGTCTTCGTCTCGTGAGCAAGATCGCCCCTGAGAGCACAACCCATGTAGTCTGCTGTGGGTATCTAGGGTCATACCCCCCACAGCTAGTCCCCGAGCACCTTGTATCCGCTGTGCAACGCCATCTTGAGCTTGTCCAAGCAGGTGTGAACAAATCCAAGTAGTCAGACTCATCGTCCGACCACCATAATGAGTCACCGAGCAGTTGTGGACCGTAGCCGACTAGCTTAACTATCCGGTCGAGCACGAGTTTTCTCAAGTAAGGCTTGTTAGAAGGATGTAAGGAGCTCAAGTACAAAATCGAAAATTTCCTCGCAGTGGACCAAGTGTGCCCACTTAGAGTTCGACCACGAGAAAGGGAGAGTCTTCTTCTAGATTAAAGCAAACACACTCACCGCAAGGTGAAGTGTGCCCACTTAGTCCCCGAGCCTGACAGTAGGTGACATAGTCACGTGGTGCCAGGGTTCAAAGTAGAAGAAAAGCAGAAGACCAGCCAAGCAGGTAGCCAGTCCCCGGGTGGAGCCCTGAAAAGAAAAACGCACATTCACCGTAAGGTGAAGTGTGCCCACTTAGTCCCCGAGCCTGACAGTAGCTGATGTAGTCATGTGGTGCCAGGGTCAGAAACAATAGTAACCAGAAGAAAGTCCCTAGGGTGGTGAGGAAACAAGTTGTAGTGATGACGTAGTCCCTGAGTCACAAGTGAAAATATCGGAGAAATCAAATCGTGGAGAAAAAACTAGAATAATGGTTGTACATTAGTAATTACTGAGCCTTGATAGTATTGCGGAGAAGTCGGCAAAAATTCGATGTGCAATTGCAAGTTGCGGCGAAAAATGAGCGATATGGGCTGCAGTCGCGCGGGAGCCCAGATAGCGGCCCACAATGCCGCTTTGGGGAATTCAGAAAGGCGCAAATCATGGTATGGTTTCCCAAAAACCCTTGAAGGCGAAGAGTGGGTTTGGTTTCTTTATAACTGTGCCATTGCACTCCGTGCTCCCACCTTTGCCACTTCACCACTTTGTCTTCCTCCTCAGCCTTTGCGCTCCCCATCCACATTCACACGCGCTTCCACCGCCAATCCCTGTCCAGATCTGAGAGATGGCACCAAAGAGGGGAGGTGGTAACCCAAAGAAGGTGGCCATCGGTACGAGCCATGACAAGGAGTGGGTATCGTCCTTGATGGGGGAGACAGAGCTCAACGAAATGGTGGCGATGGGTGTTCTCCCTAAGCGAGTCACCAGCTCACCGTCTAATGGCGTCCGACCGATGATGAGACCTATCCAATGCCGCACACCGACGAAGTCGTAGTATTTGAGGATTATTTCTAGTGTAGGTTAGGAATTCTTGTTCATCCTTTCTTGCGTGATCTGTTGGAGTATTGGGAATAAGCCTGTGCAATCTACATCTGAATACAATCTTGCATATTGCCATCTTCATCCACTTCTACAAGGCGTATCTCGGTATTCTTCCCCACTTCAACCTCTTTCAACACCTATTCTGGCTGAAGAAGAAGGGCGGGGGTGGTTCCAAGGTGGTTGGTGGCATGTATCTGTAGCTCCACGATGGGATGGCGAGCGAGTACATTACGGTGCCACTGAATACATTGCTGAAGGGGTGGAACGCCAGGTGGTTCTACATGAAGCAGGGTCACCTAGCCATCAGATGCGACATCGACTAGGTTTTGGAGAACCAGAGGAGCTAGTCAAAAAAGCCAACCAGCGCTGACATAGATCAGGTGAAGGAGCTCCTAGAGTTAATAAAGGGCGTGAAGATGAACGGCGTGGCGGTGGCGGTGAGCTTCAAAGTGCGCTGCACCCAGCCCTGCAAGGAGAGGACCCACGCGGGCTTTAACTTTAAGGGGGATACCGACAACACCCGGGAGAGGGCGGAGAGGCCGTCGAAGGATGACGTGCTATAGCGAGCCGCAGAGCTATTCGCTCTAAATGCAACATTCAGCATGCCAGGGCAGCCGAGAGCCTTCAACTGCACGAACCCACCTCCTCAGGTAAAAATCTCAGCTATTGTTCCTGGTGGTTTTTACCTATGCGGTGCCGAGCAGTGAACTGATTCACATGTGGAAAGATCCATTTGCACGAATGGGCGGCGTACTTCTTGGGCGTGCCGAGGAGCGACTGGCTGAAGGCAGTGGATGCCAGGCCAACCACTCAGACGGAGGAAGGTGCCGTTAGTGCCTTGTCGGAGTCCAAAGGCGGAGATGCTGGTCGAAAGGAGAGTCCCCCTTGGGTGTTAGAGAAAGTCCAGGGGAAAAGGGTGGCGAGAGATGAGCTGGCCCAAAAGAAGAGGAAGACGACGGGTGTAGCTCCCCACAAGAAGAGCGGCATCTCGCTTGGCGGCGCTCAGACCACTCGGACGCAAAGTGCGGCAGTGTCCGAGTGGTCGGATGACAACGGGGCTCCAGTAGTTCCTCCTCCAAGCACTGAGGCGCCACCGCGCAACACGCGCACAGAGGTGCAATCGGAGGGAGGGGAAGGAGTCCCCGAGCAGCAGGCGGAGAAGACGTCGAGGGTGGCGGCCGCAAGACCTACAGCTCAGGACGCACGGGTTGACCCCAGAGCGGCGCCTGGGTGCTCGAGGAGGCAGCGTCGGTTCAGGACCGTCTACCGGGAAGCCCATGTGTATGTATTTCTGCCTTGGGATCATTTGCTGTCTGATCTTTATAGTTGCGGTGATTGATGAGCCGATCTGATGTAGAACGAGGCGCGTGGAGGACCTGAATCCGTCAGGGTAGACTGGCGAGCAGCCGAGGGCTGCTCCCGGTGCGGAGACCATGCCGGCAGGCTCTGTCCTGGAGGCCCCGGGTGCTCGGCGGTCTATGGAGGAGTCGAACACCGCTGCTGTTGGAGTTGAAGGCGGAGATCGGTTGGCGACGACGACGGGTGAGTCGGCGGCGACGCCAGGAGCAACGGTGAGAGCTATTAGCCCTTCAGAGGCAGGGGCTGGAGCTATTGACACCATGATGGAGTCTGGGGCAGAGAGGCCGGTAGTGCCAGAGGAGCAAGCGGCGCACCCTGAGATGTCACAGGGCATGGTCGGATGCTCTGTGTGGCTGCTGAGCCCCCAGAGAGCGCCACCGGCTGCGGAGGAAGAGGACAAGGTTGAAGAGATTCAACGTGAAGAATCATGACCTTAAGCCATCCGGATCCTCCGCAAGCGGGGGGATGAGGTGGTGGTCGTGGAATAAGAGGACACCACCAGGGAGATGAGGAGGCTAGAGTCCACCCTGTCCACAGCCATGAAGTAGATCAAGGTTAGTATTGCATCGACGATGTCCGTCTTTGGTGTTGGAGAATGGGATTCTTTGTAATCTTGGTGCTATTGCTAGGCATAGCACGAAATGTCAAACAACGACAGCAGCTAATCAAGAGGATAGAGCCCCTCGTCGAGGAGAACGCGAAGCTGAAGGAGGCGATGATGCTTATGGAGAAAAACGTCCAGAGGGCCCAGCGCGAGAGAGATCTTGCAGAATCAAACATGAGGGACCTAGAGTACCAAAAGGGGGCCTTATCTAAGCAACTGACAACCATTTACGAGCAGCTGAGAAGTATCTCCAAGCAGAAGAGAGGTACTATGGATCGGTGAAGTTGTTCTACATTGCCGAACAGTCTTGACGTTGCTGTTGACCGTTTTGTTTGTAGAGCAAGACGCGGAGCTTGGCCAGTTGTGTTAAGTCGCCGGTCAACTTTGGGAGGAGAAGGAGAAGGCTCTGGGCGAGCGGAGAAACTAGCCGAGGAGCTAAAAGGTGGGTAGTTCATGGTCGAAGTTGTTGCTGAAGTGCTTTCTTTGTTTAACAGACTCTTTTGGTGTCTGCAGAATACCATCGAAGGGCCAAGGCATAGTTCCACGTGCTGGAGCTATAGGCGCAAACCCAGAGGAGGAAATTTGATGCTGTGGTGGCTGGAGTCAAGCCTATGCTCGACTACATCGACATGGAAGTGGCTCCTCAGCCCAACGATAGGCCACCGCGTCCGGACACCATCATCGTCAGGTGCAAGGCGGCGTGGGAGAACTTCAAAGGGTTCAACGAAGATGTCGTTGTCTCCATCATGACCCATGCCCTGGCGGTGGTTCGGTCCCACTACCCTATGATCAACCTTGAAGCAATAGGGGCCGAATTCACCAGAGGGACGGGTGCAACAAGGCAGGAGCAGCTGAAGGACGAGGTGGAGGACGCGGCGAAGAAGCTGGTCGACGATGTCGATCTGTTCAGCGAGGTGGACGACGAGGGCCAGGTGCAATGACCTGAATAGAGGGAAACCTGTATGTAACAGTTGGAGAGGATAGTTAAACATGCGAGGGTGCAAACAAGCATTTATGTATGTGTATAAATGTTGTAAAGTGACATGTTCATGTTTATGCAGTTTGCCAGCACTTTTGGTGAAAAATAGATGTAGTGTTAACCCTAACGCAATTATACTTGGTATAAGTAGCGTCCGAGCAGTTAGCTCATTACTGAGCCCTTGGCCTTGGCTAGACCGTATTCCATAACATCGAGCGCGGAGCCCGTGCACATGTAGGAGGAACATACGTGACCAAGGAACCACAGGCAACCACCCATAATGCAGAGCGTGGAGCCCGTAGCACGTGTAGTGAGAGATTGAAGACTGGGTTTTCTCCAAAGAACACAGAGCGGAGCATGTGCTGCTCGGCGGTTGGCGAAATATCTTAGAGATATTTTAGTATGCAGAAATGCGGCGGAGCATTTATGGAGATCCTGTATAATTATCGGAGTTTATTAAGGAGTAGCATAGAGCTAGCGATCGCAAATGGAGATTAAACCAGAGTGGAGAAACAATGGAGATGAAATATGGCAACGAAAACTTTATTCATCATGGAGTGAAGAGTACATATCTGGAGCATTTCAGGGAAAGAAATGTATGAGGTGCTCGATGTGCCATGAGTTGGGGATGTCGATTCTATCCATGTCACATAGCCGGTAAGACCCTGGTCGGGTAACCTCTTTGACCATGCAAGGCCCTTCCCAGGGGGAGGAAAGCTTGTGCATCCCTTCGATTTTCTGTTTTCTACGGAGAATGAGGTTGCTGACAGCAAATGAACGACCTTTGATATTACGATTGTAGTATCTTCACAAGCCTTCTAGGTATTTGGCTGTACGGATGCTGGTGATCAGGCGTTCTTCTTTGTCCCTGTCGATGTCCTCTGTCCGAACAGCTGTGGCTTATTCTTTATTATAATGTTCCACTCTGGGTGCTCGAAAAGTAATGTCCGCGGGAAGTACGGCCTCTGAGCCATAGACCAAAAAATATAGAGATACACCGGTGTTGTGACTAGCTTGAGTGCGCAGTCCCCAGACTATAGCTAGGAGCTCTGTGAGCCATCTGCCTAGATGTTTTCCTCTTTCTAGAATAGCCTCTTTTTAACGGCATTGAGGATCTTGCTGTTCGCCCATTCGACCTGGCCGTTGGCTCTTGGATGGGCAACAGAGACGTATTTGATGGAGATGCGTCGTTCTTCGTAGAAGTCCCAAAAATGGTGCCTAGTGAATGTAGTTCTGAGGTCGGTGATAATGCTGTTCGGGAGATCGAATCTATGGATGATATTTTTGAAGAGTTCGACTGCCTTCTCTACAGTGGCCGAGACAAGCGGCTTGTATTCGATCCACTTGGAGAATTTGTCAATGGCGACGTATACGTACCGAAAATCGCCTGGCTTAGGCTTGAAAGGCCCAATCATGTCCAGTCCCCAGCATGCAAAAGGCTAAGAAACTAGGATGGTCTACAATTCCAGCACCGACACGTGTATTTGCTTGGCGAAAAAATGACATCCCTCGCAACATCGGACGAGGTCTTCTGCGTCGGTGATGGCCGTGGGCCAATAAAAACCAGCTCAGAAAGCTTTGCCGATGAGGTTTCTCGAGGCCGCATGATTGCCATAGGAACCAGAGTGAATTTTGGGAAGTAGTTTCACTCCCTCTTCTTGGGTGATGTATTTCTGTAGTATCCCTTCCTTGGCACTTTTTCTCATCAAATTCCCGTCCACCAGCACGTAATGCTTGCTGCGGCGAATGAGGCATTGGGTTTTGGTCTTGTCGGCGGGTACATCGGCGCTGGTGAGATACTTGATGAACTGTTCCCTCCAATCTATGACCGGCGAAGGTACTGTAAGTACCAGCTGCTCGATGGGGGGATTTCTTGGACTTCCTTCTCTTCCTTAATAGACGACGTAAAGAGGTCTTGAACGAAAACCCCAGGTGGAATCGCAGCGCGAGAAGTGCCTATCTTAGATAGGTGATCGGCGAGCTGATTTTGGTCTGGTACCACGTGGTGGTACTCAATACCGTAGAATTTTCCTTCGAGTTTTCTGATCTCGGCGCAGTACGCGTCCATCTTCTCACTAGAACAGGACCAATCCTTGTTGACCTGGTTGATAACCAGCGTGGAGTCTCCGTATACCATGAGGCATTTGACACCGAGCTCGATGGCTATACGGAGTTTGTGGAGACATGCTTCATATTTCATGGCATTGTTGGAGGCTGGAAAATGAATTCAGACGACGTATCGGAGCTTCTCCTTGGTCGGAGTAATGAATAAAATGCCAGCACTAGCACCGTCGATGTTGAGGGCACCATCAAAATACATCACCTAGTGCTTGGGGCAAGCAGCGGGGACGGGCTCTTGGATCTCGGTCCACTCATCGACGAAGTCAGCGAGCGTCTGTGACTTAATGGTAGGTCTGCTTCTAAATTTGATGGAGTAAGTGCCGAGCTCGATAGCCCACTTGATGATGTGGATGTTGGCCTCTTTGTTATGGAAGATGTCCCCTAGAGGGAACTCAGTGACCACGGTGATCTTGTAGTACTTGAAGTAATGGCGGAGCTTGTGTGACGTGACCAGGATGGTGTATAGCAGCTTCCAAACTTGAGGGTAATGAGTTTTGGACTCATTAAGAACCTCGCTGATGAAGTAGACCGGACGTTGTACCTTATAGGCGTGTCCGGCTTCGTTGCGCTCGATGATGATAGACGTGCTAATGACGCGAGAAGTGGCGGCGATGTAGATCAGTAGGGTTTCGTCTGGTTGAGGCGCCATCATGATCGGAGGCTTCGTTAGAAACGACTTGAGCTGCTCGAAAGCCATATCAGCCTCCTCCGACAAAGAAAAGCGCTCAGAGGCCTTGAGTAGTTTGAAGAACGGTAGTCCCTTTTTGTCGAGGCATGATATAAAGCGGCTGAGAGCAGCCATGCACCCTGTGAGCTTCTGTATGTCCTTTATGTAGGTTGGCTATTTCATGTTGGTGATGGCGGATACCTTGTCGGGGTTGGGTTTGATGCCGCGGGCGCTGACGATGTAGCCCTGGAGTATGCCGGATGGAACTCCAAAGATACACTTTGAAGGGTTTAACTTCCATCTGTATCTTTTTAGGTTGGCGAATGTTTCTTTGAGGTCGGCGATAAGATTGTCGGTGGTCTTGGATTTGACAACCACATCGTTGATGTAAGCTTCAACGTTGCGGCCTATCTGTTGGTCGAGGCACATCTGGATGGCCCTTTGGTAGGTTGCCCTGGCGTGCTTGAGTCTGAAGGACATGGTGGTATAGCAATATGCACCAAAAGGCGTGATGAACGACGTCTTGATCTGGTCGTCCTTTTTGAGGGATATCTGATGATAGCCGGAGTAACAGTCAAGGAAGGAGAGCAGTTCGCAGCCGGCGGTGGAGTCTACCACCTCGCCTATCTGAGGCAGACTGAAGGGGTCTTTAGGGCAGTGTTTGTTGAGATTGGTGTAATCAACGCACATTCTCCATTCTTTATTCTTTTTTTAATAAGAACAGGGTTTGCTAACCACTCAGGATGATACACTTCTTTAATAAATCTGGTAGCTAGGAGCCATTTTATTTCTACCCTAATAGCCTCCCTCTTGTCTGGCATGAATCGTCGGAGTTTCTGCTTGATCGGTTTGGTGGTGGGCGAGACATTCAAGGAGTGCTTGATCTTCTCCAGTGGTACCCCCGACATGTATGCAGGTTTCCAAGCAAACACATTGGTGTTGGCACATAGGAAGGAGACGAGCGTGCTTTCCTATTTGGGGTTGAGGTGAGCCCCAATCTTGATGGTCTTGGAGGGGTCGTCGAGGCCAAGGTTGACCTCCTTTGTTTCCTTGGACACATCCGAGGCAGACCAAAGGGGTCTTTAGGGCAGTGTTTGTTGAGATTGGTGTAATCAACGCACATTCTCCATTCTTTAATTTTTTTAATAAGAACAGGGTTTGCTAACCACTCAGGATGATACACTTCTTTAATAAATCTGGTAGCTAGGAGCCATTTTATTTCTACCCTAATAGCCTCCTTGTCTGGCATGAATCGTCGGAGTTTCTGCTTGATCGGTTTGGTGGTGGGCGAGACATTCAAGGAGTGCTTGATCTTCTCTCGTGGTACCCCCGATATGTATGCAGGTTTCCAAGCAAACACATTGGTGTTGGCACATAGGAAGGAGACGAGCGTGCTTTCCTATTTGGGGTCAAGGTGAGCCCCAATCTTGATGGTCTTGGAGGGGTCGTCGAGGCCAAGGTTGACCTCCTTTGTTTCCTTGGACTTGACAGAGGTGCGAGGAGGCCCCAACGTAGGGATCTCTAGGTCGTCGACGGGCACCATCTTAGCGTTGGTGACCACGCTAGCCATCTGGATGGAGAGATTGGTGGCTTTGGCGAGGGTAAGACTTTCTGTCTCGCAGGCGTAGGCAATGGAGAGGTTGGCCCGCAAAGCCAGACCTCCTATAGGCGAAGGCATCTTCAACACCAGATAGGTGTAGTGCGGTATGGGCATGAACTTGGCCAAAGCTGGCCGACCAAGTATGGCGTGGTAGGCGGTGTTGAAGTCGGCGACGTAGAAGTTGATGTGCTCGACGCGGTAGTTGCTAGCCGTGCCACATTGTACCGGGAGGGTGATCACTCCAAGCAGTTTGGATGCCTTTCCAGGTACCACACCACAGATGGAGGAGTCAAAGGGTGTGAGGTATTCTATTCCAAGGCCCAGCTCCTTTAGGGCTTCGGCAAAGAGGAGGTTTAGAGCACTTCCGCCGTCGATGAGTACTTTCCTAAAAAGCACTTTTCCTGAGGGTTGCATCAAGGACGAGGGGGAAGCACCCTATATAAGGGATGTCTGCCCACTGGTCGGCCCTGCTGAAGGTGATGGGGACCTTGGACCAGAGGCGATAGCTGGCGTTGGCGATGGCGTCTTCTGCGTTGATAGCGAGCACCCGATGGGCAGTGAGCTTCTGATCTCTTCTGCTCTCGGCGGCGGTGAGGCCCCTAAAGATGGTGGCGACCACTTTGTCGTGATCCTAGAAGGTGTTGTTGTTATCCCCAGGTGGTTGGCGACCTCTTGCTTCATCGTCGTTGTCATCGTCCAGCGTTTTTGACCTAGAACTCCTTAGCCAACCGAGATAGTCCTTCATCTTGTGCTTGCTGTTCTTGTGGAGAGGGCACAGGCCTTCAAGGATCTTCTTGTACTGCTCGTCGTAGTTGCGGTTGGTGCGAGGTTCGTCAACGGCGGTGACGTTGTGGTCTGGTTGGCAACGGCGATATTGACCAGATTTGGACCCTTTTGGCCGATCACGAACAATATCCTGACGGTGACCATGGTCATCGTAGCGGCGGTCACTATGATGTCGGTCATCGAGGCGCTCATCGTTGTGGCGAGTTAGGCGATGAGTGCCCGCATCCTCGCTAAAGCGTACTTTGGCTTCTTCGGTGTCGGCGTACTGATCGGCGGTCGTGATCATCTCGCCAATCCCCTTTGGCGGCTTGTGATTGAACTTGGAGCGGAGGTCGCGATGATGGAGTCCTTGGACGAAGGCGGTGATGACTTCCGCTTCTGCAATGTTGGGAATATAATTCCTCATCTTGGAAAAATGTCTGATGTAGCTACGGAGGAGCTCAGACGGCTTCTGGTAGATGCAATTCAGATCATGCTTGGTGCCCGGCCGAGTACACATAGCCAAGTAGTTTTCGGTGAAGACCTTGTTCAGCTGTTCCCCAGATCCGATGGAGTTCGGGGCAAGGATCGTGAGCCAGTTCATTGCAGTTGGCGTGAGCATAATGGGAAGATAGTTTGCCATGACGCTGGTATCTCCCTCGGCGGCGCGCACGGTGGTGGCATAAGCTTGTAGCCACTGTGTGGGGTTCATCCATCCCTCGTAGGGCTCAACCCCAGTGATTTTGAAACCACGGGGCCAGTGGAGTGTTCGGAGTGCCCTTGTGAATGCTCGGGGCCCTTCAGGATCTTCGCCGTCGTGATCTGTGGCATTGCCGGCGTTGAGTGGCTGGAGGGCTATGTCCGGATTACCGAACTCTTGCTCGTATTCTTGACGCCGGCATACTTCTTCATGGCGAGAAAAACAGCGATCGTCGATATGACATGGCACATCCCAGAGATTGTTGATGTGTGCTCGGACGTCTTGGTTGACTTCTTGGTCATGTTGGCGAGGGCAGTCGATGTGGTGCCCCCTATCTCCCTCCTAGAGGGGTTGTCTATCATCATGATGCTGGTCGACAAAACGGCTTCTGCTAGGGTGGCGATTAGATCTTAGCATGGCGGATCAGTGAATCGAGCTCATTCAGTAGGAGGGTCTCTGATCCTAGCAGATCTCATTGACCTGGCAGTGTGCGGCTTTGAGCATTACGGTGACCTTGGTGACTTCTGGTGTTTGCTCGAGCTGGGTGAGCTCATTGGCGGCCATGGCCAAGTTGGCACTTGGGGTCTTGTAGACATCGTGGCCATCGACACGGATGAATTCGTCGTCGAGGTTGCGTTGGAGTGGGCGTGGCCTTCCTTGCGAGTTGAGCTGTTCGTTGCGAGAAGCCTCGGCTAGCACAAGGGTAGCCTCGTTTGCTTGGTGTTGTGCATGGTTGGCATTCCTGTTGACATGAGCGGCACGGTCCTCCTCGATTTCTCCCTCCCGTGGGGGGCTATCGACGCTGACGTTGAAGATCCCGCCTCCTCGAAAGGGAGGGAGAGGAGATTGGACGGCGGTTGTTTCGGCGACAGTCTCCGTAGAGCCCTGGGACTCGGAGTCTGGATTCTCCTCCTGGATGCTCTGGAGGGATGCTTTGGGATGTCGGCTGATTTGTAGCATGTTGACAGTCGGCGAGAGCTGTTCGGCGATCGGATCGGTGAGAGGGTAGATGTCTCCCGCCTGGTTGGCGAGTTTGCCCCTTAGGGCACCTTGATAGGTGGCGGTGATGCTGGTGAGCCTGAAGGGTAGGGACATAACCCTTGGAGCTTCCTGATTGGCCTCCGATGGATCTAAATCGGAGGGTGGTCGGTGCTGAACCAGAGTGGTCAGAGCCAATTCTACAATGGAGAGGCAATCAACGAGCTTCTGGCTAACCTGATCGATGGATGCGATCAGATCATCGTTATTGATCTGCTTCCTCAGGTAGCGGGGGAGTGGGCGGCGAGTTGTTGGTGAAGACGACCTCAGAGGTGGTTCCAAGATTGGATTTGCTGTCATAGGTGTTGGGGCGATCGGCGCAGAAACAGTCTGCACCGGCTGGATGATCTCTCTATCTCCGTCAGCGTTGATGATCCAAGAGATCGATCCGACCGTAAAGGTCTGGCTGGGCTATGGGAAGGATGAAGAGCCTGTAGAAAGTACCATCTTGTTCGACATGTAAACAGCATGCACACCCCTACCTAGCGCACCAACTGTCGATAGAATATCATCGGCAGTCCTCCGAGGGGTATCCCACGAAGGTAGATTGATCGGTAGAGGTGCGCGTAATCAAGAACAAGAAGGCAACAGAGACATAAGAGTTAGACAGGTTCATGCTGTCAGCGCGATGTAATACCCTACTCCTATTGCCTGTTGGATTGTATTGGCTATGATCTGATGTTGTGTGTCTTTTGAGGGGGGTCCCTGTCCTCCTTATATAGTATGGGGACAGAGTTACAAGTCGGTTAGATTTAGGAGATAACTGGAAAGTAATAACACATTATAGGAATCATGGAATCGAACATATCCTAACAGATCTTGTAGTATCTTTAGGATATCGCCCTTGATGTCTTGCGGTGCACGCCGAGCAGTGCCGTGCACCGTAGGTCTTCGTCTCGTGGGCTAAATCGGCATTGGGAGTGCGGACCATGTAGTCTGTCGTGGGTATCTAGGGTCGTACCCCCCACAGCCGCCATGGCGCGCGAGCATGGGGAGTCCAGGGACCTCCCCATGGTGAAGTCGGCAGCATTTGGGGGCCCATTTGTAAAAATGATGACTAGGAGAATAGTATGTAGGGAGGTTGTGCTATTACGTAGAAGAACATGTCTCTTTTGCAAGAATGCCACTGCATGTGGGCGTCCCAGTCTTGGGCCGTCGCGGCGCCCACGCGCCCGTGCCCCGCGCTGGGCCGGCAGGCCGAATTGGGTTAATGTCGGCCCTTTTCTTTTTTTCCTAGTATTTGCTAATTTAGCTTCTAAGCAAAAATTGTAAATTCAATAGAGATTTGTGTAGGAACCCAAAAATTGTGAAACCAATTTTGTTCAGCTTCTAGAATCATGATCTACCTGCTAGTATACTTGGTTCATGTGGTTCTAAAATATTTCACGGATGCTTTAAATGTTTTAACATGCTCTATAATTATTAAAGTATGAACTTGTAGGAATTTTTGTGGCAAAATAATGATAGTGTTAGCTTTGAAAATTTTACAGTAGCTTTACAATATTATTATGTGCTTTGTGTAATTTTTGCAGCTTCAGAATAATTAGTTTGCTAGAATACCTATTAAGCCCTGGTTTGAAAATATGTTAAATCAATAAAATGAATTAAGGATATATATGGGAATTTTGTAGCTAAAATACTTATTGGCAAGTAATGCCTTGCCCAACAACATGGATATGTAGCTTAGTATGTTAGTCATTAGAGCTAGCCGTTACCTTGCGAGACGTAATCATATTTTAGAGTTGTGGTTGCCATTGATTATTTACGTCCCTGCGTTGCATGATAGGAGCGATGTTGGATCACGGAGTAGTCTGGAGTAGCAGAAAAGATGGTGCCTGATGATCATGTCACCACGATGGAATGCTAACTTTTGGTGATATCTTACCCAGGCAAGCCATGGTGCATAACCCCTATTATTCTGCACTTTATCTTATGCTTGTGCATTAAGTTTTAAGGAGCTGAATGAAAACCACTTGCATATATATATCATTATCCTATGAGTCCTACTAGTATGACAGGATCGTGTAGATTGCAATGCTACATGACTCCGGTAGAAGTCGAGTGATTACCTGTCACTCGCGAGAGATAGGACATATATCATTGTTACTATTATCATGTTACTGTCACATGGAGTATATATGGATAATAATTGAAGACCAGGCGGGACCATACTTTGGATTTGGATTTGGACTTGGTTAGGTAATCGAGCGAGGCTCTGTTTGCATTTGTCCCACCTGTGTCAATTGAGGACCGTCCGTTGTAGTGGATTCTAGTCAGGTCACAGACTTATTATCCTAAGCACATACTTGCTTATGGAAGCGGGAAGGCTCATTGCTCTCTTGTTGTGGGTTCTAGCTCTTTCTGGACCGACTGATTGGAGGCGGGGATGGTGGAGGTCTAAGCACCACACTGAGTCTAGGACTCAGGAGTGGGGGCTTGGAGTCCAAGATTGGTTGGGGACCTGGACCCCTTGACAGGAGAGTGGTGGGTTGGTCTTGCTTGTGCCTGGGGTACAAGCGGGGCATGTATTTCGAGGTATCCAGCTGGAATACACTAGTTCACGAATCACCGTGTGATACGGTATGACTTGGCTATGATCTAGCATCGTAGTAAGAACTGAAATATGAAAGATGGTAAAATGGTCCTGATTGCTTACCACATGCTTGAAAGTAGCACAGGTGCTTACATAGAATGATTAGTTAATAAACTAATGATGACTGCTAATAAAATTGAATATAAAGATGCACGTTTAGTAATGCTCCTACAGATGTAATAAATCCACAAGCCAGATAGCCTTACATATCCTTGAAGTCTTTTGTTTCCTCCTGACGGGTAAGTCTTGCGGAGTACAATTGAGTACTCATGGTTTGTTCTACTCTGTTGTAGATGACAGGTGGATGCTAGAGCTGACACTTGTGTGTGTGAACCTCCTGGTGGGCTCAGCGCGGATTTCCTTAACGTTGCGGACATAGAGTTTATTTAAAACTTTCACCCAAAATATTTTATAATGGAAAAACTTATAACCTGTTATGATCTATTTAACGGGTCATCATGTTAATGTTTAACTTATCATTAAATGATTCTATCTCCGCTGAAACTCTGATAACATGGTTATATTCTGCTGTTATAATAAATTGAGGTAATATTCTGGTACTGTAATAAAGTGATGTAAGAAATGATTTAAGAATGTTGTAAGCTTTATTCTCTCAGTTATGATCCTGATGGAAAAATATGTATTTTCGAGTTCTCCCTCGGGGTGTGCTCGACGGAACTGCGTAGTTTAGTGTCCTCTCTTGGGTACTTAGTGTCTAATGGAAGACAAGTACTCCGAGGAGGCACTAGATTAGGCGGTTCTGCCAAAGTCACCATCTCTGACCTGAACGGCTACGCTAAGCGGCGGTGCGGGGTGACACGACTTGCTGGGAAGGCTACAGCGACGCACGGCCATCTGCGATGATGGCGCCACTGCTCCAGTGAGCTAGGGTAGTTACAGGACTAAATGGTTAGCGCGTGAGCATCAGAAGGCTACCATGGATCAGGTCGAGGTGATGGTTGGGGCGGAGGATGATGGAGGAGAGCTGGTCACGTGTAGCCAAGCCGTGCGGCGGCGCATCGTGGTGGCACGGTCGCATCAGCGACGACGGGGAGGCGGTAGCGGTTCCACTGGCGTGCGCAAGGTGGACAGGGAGGCAAGGCGAAGCAAGTAGTGCAGGCGAACTGGCTCGGGAGGGATGGTAGGAGGGCTGCACTCGACCTTGGCCGAGCGCGGCCTTAATGGCACGGCGGCAGGGAAAAACTCCAAATTAGAGCTTGGCCGTGCACGCTTCAAGGCTGGGTGGGGTCGACCGGTCATGGTGGCAGAGAGAGAGGAGCAGGCCTGGCTCGGCTCGTCCTCGCCTTAGTGGCAAGCGGTCGGCCAGACCTGAGGCAGCGTCTGCGCACCCGCTATGTGACAACGTGGCCAAACCACGTGGGCGCGTGGAGGCAGGTGGGGCGCGGCATGCACGGCCGCAGCGCCATTAAGGCGAGGCGACGGCGCGAGGCAGCCGGGACAGCCCACGTGCGTGCGGGGACAAGGCGAGCAGCAGCGCAGCACAGCGTCGCAGTGGCGTCGGTAGCGGCTACACGAGGCATGGCAGCCGTGCGGACGCGACGACGAGATGATGGCACCGGCAGTGGCTCTGTCGCGGCGTGGGGCGGGGTAGGCGACAGCAGCGGTGGCCGGGCCTTAGACAGGCCAGAGGCAGCCACGGCCGGCCATGCGTGGCAGCGCGCGCACGCACGACCAGAGCGGTGACGCCTATCGCCCGAGCTTGGTGACCGTGTTCACCCGGTGAGCCAGCCCGAGAACGTGTCGTGCACGAATTTTAAGCCGTCGATAACAACTAAACGGTTGAGGTTGACACTAAAATGCCTTCACTATGCTAAAGAGGGTCTATTAGGCTACTAATCCGAGCTAAAACACGACACCACCTCTTAACTCAATTTCACAAAATAAATCCCCAAACCTGGCATTGTCTAGCTATCAAAAAAACTTGAAGAATCTTCTAAGTCTTGGCTGAATTCAATTTCAAGTTCCATTTCTAAGCTACTAGAATTTTTAGCTAGCAATGTTATTGTTCTACTGCGAAAGTTGCATTGTCATCTACAAAGTTTGTACTTCAAACTTTATTTAAGTATCACACACTTGTTCTATAGTATTTTTGCTTAATAAAAATTAGTTTTCAACCCTACTTTATATACATGAGCTATTGAATCAATTTTCATTTAGCATTTTATTGATCATTTTAAGTTACAAGAAATTTATCTACACATCCTATCACATGCATTAACACATAAATATGATGCTCATGACATGTTTTAGTAGTTGGTTTATGGCGTAACACCGAGGGTGTCACATGTAACCACACTATATATTCCCTCCATACTAAAAAAATGAGGTCGTTTTGAACAAGGCTCGGATCAAACACTGAGAATATAAATTATGAGGAGTTTGGAAATGTGAAAACCATATGTATAGATTTGTCTTAAAAATGTTTTCATAAAAATTTACATATATCACTTTTTGATAAATATCTTTATAAAAATAAGTAGTCAAAGTTATGCTTTGAAGACCGTGTCGTTATCCAAAACGACTTTATTTTTTTAGTACGGAGGCAGTACTCTCCAGGAGAAGAGACATTGAAGTTTGTGAATTGTGATGTGTGGAAAGCTTGAAGTTGACTCCTACTATCGTCGTGGCACTTTTTAGGTTTCCCTTCTCCAGCTTCCGTGCATCTTCTTCGTTCGAGTGAATGTATGATTAGGCTACTGTTGCCATCCGCCGTAAACTTCTATATTTTTTAATCGTAGTGCCTGTATAATAAGTAACAATGCCAAGTCTATCTTCACCTCATCAAGTTAAATTTATTCCTCCAAGTAACAATGCCAAGTCTAATCAAGGTAGAAATTAATTCACAACTTGACTTCTACTTCACATTACTACTGCTTTTTTTCTCTGAATGCAGTTCCTGAAAGTTTGGTATATTGTACAGATGCCCTGTTCTTGACATATACAAATATACTCCCTCCGGTTTTGAAATGATAAGCATATTTTAATAATAAAAAGCATACAAAAATAAACCCCTAATTTATCCTTTAATATGTTGTCATTTGCTAAAGAATAAATACTATCTAAGAAGCATTTTCAATACAATTTTTTAGGAAACATTTCCAATACAAATTTATTGAAGCAAGTTCAAGTCCTAACTTATATATTAAATTATTGGTTAAAGCTCATTAAATTTGACTTTTCTATGTATATATAAAATACGTTATTACTTTGGCATGGAGGAGAAGTAATGCGTAAGCGAGTGTAAGAGCACATGTTCACATGTCTAAGGAAAAGCGAGACTTTTTTTTGTGCCTTTTTTTTGTTTAAAACCATAGAATCGATCTAGAGTAGAACCGAGGGACTTCTAGGTAACTAGTTAATCTAGATAAGCCCTAGTACATCTAGACCGAGAGATGGAGACAGAGAGATAGAGAGATAGGGGTTCGAACCTGAGACCATAGGGGTGGAAGATCCAGTGGGCTCCATCAGGTTCGCTGGTGTAGGCTGCACACGGGCAGCGACGGTCGGGGAAGATGGCGGTGCCGGCGGCGCGGTGGAGTGTAGTGAGGCCGACGGTGATGATGGTGGCGTCTTCCCGTCGCTGGCTGCGCACCCTCTTTGAGATCGGACTTAGGGTTTGTTGGTGGGGCAGATTGGCTCACGGTGAACCTCGTACCTCGAGCCGCCGGCCCCTACCACTTTATATAGAGAAGTGCGACGGGGCCCACCAACCATGTAGGGTTGGGCGCCTCCGATCAGGGCGCGTGACCAATGCCCAATAGGTCGTTGGGCTTATTGGCTGGGAGATCAATCTAACATTATCCCCCTTGATCTCACACTATTACTTTTATCTTTAAACTTTAAACTTCAATCCTTTTATCCTTACTCATTTCTTCACAGATGATGCATAGAGCATGTTTTATCATCACGGTCAATCGCCGATAGATTTAACAGCTACAATGCACGTCTCTGATCTGAAATAGTTACTTTAACTTTTGGGCCCTTTATAGTCCAGGAGTCATAGGCTTTCCCTTAAACCCATGCCGGCTACATGTTCTCTGAACACGTTGGGTGGTAAGCCTTTTGTAAGCGGATCCGCGAACATCTTTTCGGTACTTATATGCTCAAGACTTATCATTTGATGCCGGACTTTATCCTTCACAACATAATACTTTAGTCAATGTGTTTGGCAGCACCACTTGACCTATTGTTGTGAGCATACTGTACTGCTGGATTATTATCGCAGTATAACTTTAGTGGTCTATTGATGTCGTCAACCACGTTCAAACCGGGTATGAACTTCTTTAGCCAGTTCACTTGCCCTGTTGCCTCATAACACGCTACAAACTCGGCATACATTGTGGACGATGTAGTGACGGTTTGCTTTGAGCTTTTCCATGAAATAGCTCCCCCTACGAGAGTGAACACATATCCAGACGTGGATTTTCTATTATCTCCCGCATAATCAGAATCTGAATATCCCACTATATGGAGTGAATCAGATCTTCTATATGTCATCATGAGACCTTTCGTTCCTTGCAAATAACGCAAGACTTTCTTTACCAATTTCTAGTGTTCTATTCCAGGATTGCTCTGGAATCTGCCAAGTAACCCGGTAACAAATGCCAAGTCAGGGCGCGTGCATACTTGAGCATATTGCAAGCTTCCGACAGCTGAAGCATATGGAACCATTTTCATTTGATCGATCTCATATTGGTTCCTGGGGCATTGAAAATCCCCATATATGTCGCCCTTGACTATAGGAGCAGGTGAGGGACTACATTTATGCATACAGAATTTCTTTAAGACTTTTTCTATGTATGCTTTTTGTGACAGTCCTAATATCCCTTTACTTCTATCTCGGTGAATCTCGATCCCTAGAACGAACGAAGCTTCACCAAGATCTTTCATATCAAATTTTGAGGACAAAAACTTCTTTGTTTCCAGTAGTAGACTGACATCACTACTAGCAAGTAAGATATCATCCACATACAGGACAAGGAAGATAAACTTCCCATTCTTAAACTTTGCGTAGACACAATTGTCCTCAACATTATCTTTAAACCCAAAATTCTTTATTGTCTGATCAAACTTCAAGTACCACTGTCTTGAAGCTTGTTTTAATCCATAAATGGATTTCTTTAGGCGGCATCCCAAACGTTCTTTTCCTTCCATGACTAAACCTTTCGGTTGTGCCATGTAAACATTTTCCTCTAAGTCTCCGTTGAGAAATGCCGTCTTTACATCCATCTGATGTAATTCTAAATCGTAATGTGCCACTAATGCCATTATGATTTTGAAGGAATCCTTACATGAGACTGGAGAAAAGGTCTCATTGTAATCAATCCCTTCTCTTTGTGTAAAGCCTTTTGCCACAAGTCGGGCTTTATATCTCTCTATATTCCCGTGAGAGTCAAGTTTTGTTTTGTAGACCCATTTACAACCTACTGTTTTGGCTCCTTTAGGAATTATCTCCAAATCCCAAACTTTATTTGCATTCATTGATCTCATTTCATCTTCCATGGCCTCAAGCCACTTTGATGAATGATCACTTTTCATGGCTTCTTCAAATGAGGTGGGATCATCCTCCATTTGAAATTCTTCAGTGTTGTACACTTCATAATCAGCAGGAATAGCTGATTTTCTAACTCTTTGAGACCTTCTAGGGGCCTCCTCATTTGGCACATTTTTTGTTTGAGGCTGTTGTTGCTCCCCCTCATGTGTGGCAATAGTTTCTATAGTATCCTGAGGAACGTGTTTCTCATCATCATTCATTGTTGCCACAGGCGGGATAACAACAGGTGCTGGCACCACAGTGTCTTGTACTGTCGGTGCAGCAACAGCAGGTAGTGAGAAAATGGCTCATGAATTATCGGAGTGGGTGCATACACCCGCTTCTCTTCAAGGTCAATTTCTCGAGCTACCATGCTCCCCCTAATCATTTCATCCTCTAGGAAGACAGCGTGTCTCATTTCCACAAACTTTGTATGTCTGTTAGGATAGTAGAAACGAAAACCTTTTGATTTTTCTGGGTAACCAATGAAATGGCAACTCACTGTTTTGGGATCTAGCTTCCCAATGTTTGGGTTAAAAACTTTAGCCTCAGCAGGGCTCCCCCACACACGCAAGTGGTTAAGTGAGGGTACTCTTTCTGTCCACAACTCATACGGTGTTTTGGGCACCGATTTACTTGGTACTCTATTGAGAATATGAATGGCGGTTTTTAACGTCTCCATCCACAGACTCATCGGTAAAGTGGAGTAACTTATCATACTGCGCACCATATCCATCAGGGTATGATTGCGCCTTTCAGCTACTCCATTCTGCTGAGGTTCGCCCGGTGTGGAATACTAGGCTACTATGCCATTCTCCTGTAAGAACCTTGCAAAAGGTCCAGGAACTTGGCCATATGGGGTATGCCGACCGTAGTACTCTCCCCCACGGTCAGACCTGACTATCTTAATCTTTAAATCATGCTGATTTTCAACTTCTGCTTTAAATATTTTGAATTTATCCAACACTTCTGTTCTTTCTTTAATTGGATAAATGTAGCCAAACCGAGAGTAATCGTCTGTGAATATTATGAATGAATCATAACCATCCACACTTTTCACAGGAAAAGGACCACAGATATCTGTGTGAATAATCTGTAGAATTCATGCGCTTCGTTTGATATCTTTCTTAATTTTCTTTACATACTTTCATTTTATGCAATCTCTACATTGTTCTAAATCTGAGAGCTCTAATGGAGGAAGAATATCATTCTTAACTAGTCTTTCTATTCTCCCCCTCGAAATATGGCCTAAACGACAGTGCCATAATTTCGACAATGCATCGTGAGCTCTATTTCGTTTTCTGTTTGCATTATTCGATGAGGATACATTCTCATTCACATCACATACGGAATTCACATTTTCACGAAGTGATAACAAATAAAGCTCGTCTTGTTGGAAGGCAAGACCAATACATCTATTATTAAACAATATCTGACATTTGCCATTTTTAAAATGGCAATCATAACCATCATGGTCCAACTTTGATACACTAATCAAGTTTCTTTCCGAAGAAGGTACATAAAGAACATCTCTAAGAAAAAGTATGAAGCCATCAGCAAGCTCTAGCAGAAGATCGCCAACGGCCTCAACATCAGCTTGTACTCTATTTGCGACTTTAATGAAACTTTCACTTCTTTGTAAAGTTCTCATCGAACGGAATCCCTGTAATGAATTAGCAACCTGAATAGTTGCACCTGAATCAATCCACCAAGTAGATTTTGAAAACTTGACATACAAGGATTCATTTACGAACATAATAATGTTCTCACCTTTATTTTTCATAATCATCTTTAAGAAATCGGGACAATTCTTCTTATAATGTCCCGTCTTCTTACAGTAGAGACACTGGTCTTTATCCACTGGGAATTGCTTGTTCTGAGACTGTTGCATAGGACCCTTTCTAGATGACTTAGAGGAAGAGCTGTTATTATAGTTCTTTTTCTTATCTTTTAGGTAGTTGACAGTACCACCCTGTGAAACTTTTATTCTTTCCTTCTCCTGCACACACATGGCTATGAGCTTTTCCAAATCCCATTTTTCAGGCTGTATGTTGTAATTAACAACAAATGTGTCAAATTCTTTAGGCAAAGAAGCAAAAATCAAATGAATAAGAAACTCATCCTTGAGTGCCAAATTGCTCATTCTCAGTATGTGCTCTCTAATGCCACTGCCGCCACCAGAGTATCTTTTTGTAACCAGCTGCTTGATCAGCTGGGTTGCATATGTCTTTGAAGAGCCAGTGAACTGACTCTTTATTCTTTCTAGGTACTCTGTGACCGTATCACAGTCTGGAATTAAGCCCACTATTGCAGGCTCAATTGTATTCTTTATCACAGCCAAACATTTCTTATTGGCTGTGATCCACTTTCTATATTCAAGGTCAAAAGACATCTTTACGGGAGCAAAGTCCCGCTCTCTGTTCTGCCATGCAGCATCAGTCTCATCTGTCTCCCTCACCGGTGCCACAGGTTCTTTGGGACACGGTGTGGTGACTACCCAGTCCACCTCAGGTTCTTTTTCTTCCATTCAATGTAGTTATCCCCTTTTAGAGTGGGGATCTCTTTGATACAACTCATCAAGTTGTATCCGTCTGAAAACACAATTCAAATAGTGTGAGAACACAAATAATAACAACAACAATTGCATGCCTTAGTTCAACGTTGGTTAAAATTAAAACATACAATTGTTCTCTACACTAATTCTACATCACCGTTGGGCAGAAATAGAATTAATGCAAGACAAAAAACATTATAATATTGCCATTAATCAATGTTGGTCAGAATAATAACAATATTATAATCAATTAAAACATATTCATTTTCAAAATTAAATTCTCCCGTTGGTTCGAATTTAATAATGAAAATTGCATCTTTAAATACGCAGCGGAAACATTAACATTCAATAATCATTTTTCCAGAAACATAAAGGTACTGTTCTGTTCTCTATGCAAAATTGTCGTTGGATCAAAATTTGCACATAATTTGACATCAAAATCAATTCAAATTCATCAAATATGAAGTAAACAGTTTCTGAAAAAAACAAATAAACAGTTCCGAGCTATACTGTGTACAGGCCATTTCGGCCCAGCAACGCACGCGCGGCCCAGCTAGCGGAGCCCAACGCGCGCGCCCCAAGCGGCCCAGCCGCATGGCCCTTTTTTCGGCCAATCCTTTTCTGTTGGCCCAACAACCAAAACGGCCCAGCACCCTTCCTTCGCGCGACGCCCGGCCGCACCCAGGCCGCAACCTGGGCCTGGGCCGACAAAGCTGGTTGACAGCATGCGCCCGCCTGGGCTGCATCGCTGGCCCGAGCATCTGGCGCCGTTGGAGCCGATCGGACGGCTGCGCGACGTCTTTGGGTGAACAAAACCCGCCCCCAGCCGCGGTCAGCCAACCCTAGCGGCCATTTGCATTCGCTCTCTCTCTCTCTCTCTCTCTCTCTCTCTTCGCCTCACTGCTCTCTCTTCTCTCCTCAGTCAGTCACCGAGCGAGCGAGCAATCCATGGCGAGAGCAAGCAGCGAGCCCAGGCGCCGTCGCCGGCCCCCTCGCCGGCGTGCGCGCTCCCCAGCGGGTGAGTGCGCCGCCATCGAGTGGCCTGACCGTTGCGCCGTTGTGGCCTGTTCCGACAAGGAGTGCCCCGAGCCGGCCTTTCTCTTCCTTGCGCGCCGGCGTGACTGCAGTGCCGCGCAACGGCGAGGTAGGCCACCCCCTTCCCTTTCTTCCCCTTTCTTTTGATTCGTTTGTTCGGATTTCATCTGATTTCCCGATTAGGGTTAGGGTTAGGGTTTGGGATGGCCACTGTTGTCTTTTCCCGAATTGATTTCTTGACGGGTTTGAAGTTCGGTTTCTAGTTGAAACCATGTTATCATCTCTGTCCCAAAACCCGATCTAAGGTTTGGTTGTATCTTTTCTTTTCTTTTCCCGAACCCGATCTAGAGTTAGGGTTAGGTTTTCTTTCATCCTTTCTCAGATCCGAAGGGATCGAGGTTAGGGTTCAACCGAACCCTTTGTCGGCCGAAGCCCCTTTCTACATTCTAGATCCGCACTGGATTTCTATTTCTTAAGCCAGATCTATACCTAAACCTGCCTCTGATACCAATGTTTAAAACCATAGAATCGATCTAGAGTAGAACCGAGGGACTTCTAGGTAACCAGTTAATCTAGATAAGCCCTAGTACATCTAGACCGAGAGATGGAGACAGAGAGATAGAGAGATAGGGGTTCGAACCTAAGACCGCAGGGGTGGAAGATCCAGTGGGCTCCATCAGGTTCGCTGGTGTAGGCTACACACGGGCAGCGACGGTCGGGGAAGATGGCGGTGCCGGCGGCGCGGTGGAGTGCAGTGAGGCAGACGGTGATGACGGTGGCGTCTTCCCGTCGCTGGCTACGCACCCTCTTTGAGATCGGACTTAGGGTTTGTTGGTGGGGCGGATTGGCTCACGGTGAACCTCGTACCTCGAGCCGCCGGCCCCCACCACTTTATATAGCGCAGTGCGAAGGGGGCCCACCAACCATGTAGGGTTGGGCGGCCCCGATCAGGACGCGTGACCAAGGCCCAATAGGCCGTTGGGCTTATTGGCTGGAAGATCAATCTAACATTTTTATCTGGTACTGCAGTTAGGAACAATGTAGTACGAACTAATACACATGAAAGGATACGTACAACAAACCTTTAGAAGCATATCATTGAGCTAACAGCAGCCAGCCAGCCAGCTATCTCCACTAGCATTTGGAAATGGAATTTAACCTGAACCTACATGGCTATAGCTAGCTAGTTTAAGTTATTGTGGAATATTGTAAAGTTAATCCAACCTATCCATATCCCGTAGCCAAATTTGAATCTCAGATGTTGCTTAGACCAATAATTAGAGATGGTACCCGAGGCAACCTTTTTTCTAGCGAGGACCATATTGCTGTTAGTGATGCCTACACATTGCCTTTTAGACTTTATCATTTTGTAAATACAATAAAGCATGCATCTATATATAGCTTTCTATCATGAAGGAATAAAACAGGATGGTAGACCATTGAATCAACGAGACGAAACATCCAAACACTTGTTACCTTGTTGATTTAGCTTGTATATAATTTGACAAACCAAAGTATATTATAATGATCTATTTCATTAATATATGATAACATTAAAAGGAGACACCATGTTCGCCGAGAGGACCTAGAAGATATGAGATTAATCGAAAAAAGAAGACTTATTCATAACACGATCTAACGGTCTAAATTAAACCAAAGAGTCTATATCTACTACAATAATAAATAGTAAATTCAGAGTAATAAAATAGTCTACGGTTGCTAGACCAATTGGTCAAGCACTCAAGCCTCCGGGTGGCGTTTCCCGTAACCAGAGTTCAAATCCTGGGTTAGCCAAATTTTTGGTTGGCGGTATGAAAAAAAACCCTCGCTTGTCCCGCGTTCCTAAAACACAAGTAAAATAGACCGTAACGGCCCCTGTGTTTACAGTAATAAAATAAGGGACAATAGTAATTTGATTTCCATCGTCACTGCTTAGTGTGGGGATTGGTGAGCTGTTTTTTTTTATAAAGGATTAGTGAGCTGTTGACTACGCCAGCTACTAGAAATTTTAGCAGAAGAAACTGTACGCCCGAAGTAATTACTGGAGTAATTAGCACGCAATGACATCAGTATTCTTTACGTCAGCAGTATGTCATATTTACGTCTGCATGCACTGAGTGACATGTTTTCTGCACATTAATTTCCACTTCTAGATATGGAACTAATTCATTACGCCCTGCAGTCATATGAGAAAATTGCCTTTTGAAACCTTCAATCAAAGGATAAATTCCATGTCCTACACTGTACTCGTCTACTCAGGCAACTCCTCTGACTTGACTAGGATACAATGCGGAAGTGTTCACATCTTGTTTTGGAACAATGACCAATGTTTACTACAACATCTTGCCTCCTCTTTTGTTGACTCCTTTTCTTGAACTTGTATACTCTTGTTTTCGCTAATGCATCTTCAGTAGGGGGGCTTTGGCGCTTCCTGTTTCCTAAAAAGGTTTACTACAGCATGTACTGTATATTCATTCAGATTTTTTTTTTTGATTTGATTTGTATAGAGCGTATGATCATGATCATTAAGGCCCCCTTGCTGTGATGCTCATCAAACTGTCGGCGACGATAATTAGCAGTGTGTTCCACTCATCTAGCACAGCTCAAAAGGTATCCTGGACAGTACAGTATCTGAACCCTAGCGTAGACAACGGCAGGAGACCTGCTTGTGCCATTGGAGACTGTTGATATAGTATAGCTTAGGCATGAAAGGCACAGGTTGGAATAGAAAAATGGCGGCGCCAATCTGCATTTGTGGATCAGCACCCCACATGTTCTTCGTTTACTTTTCCAGATCAAACAAAGGTGACGCAGCAATCAGGAGACAGCCAGATCTGTGCTTGGCATTGTTTAACTGTAAAATCACACAAAAGAAATCCTCCTTTAGTTTGTCCCGGTCTCTGCTGCAGTCTGCACACGTGTTTCAGACTTTTTTCTCAAAGGCAACAGTTACCATTTCACCTCAGCTGGGGACGAAGCGTGCACTGGAGAATGGACAGATCGCAGGCAGGACAGAAGCCGTAGACGAGTTGAGCATTGGCATAACACACGAGTAGCAGACTAGATGAATTTAATCAACGAATTGCAAGAGGCCGAGTCCAGTTCTGTTCTGGTGATCCTCACTACTGTACATGGAAATTTGCATGCACAGCGTGCAAAAGAATTCTTCTTGGAATGGATAGCATAGGTTTCGATCACCGATACCTTGTCGATCGATCTTTATATACAAGAAAGCAAACAAGATAGCTGCGATGGCGTGTCGCGTTGTTTCTGCCTAATTTCGTCGTGGACACTCTTTCATTCTCTGTTAATTCGCTGCTATTGCCCCCTCCCTAGTCCCTCCGACGCAAGACGTGCAGAGGGAGAGAAAAGAACGATGAATCAATTAGCCAAGGAACTGAAAAATCCTCGCGCGCGCGCTCTAAATCTGCGGCAATTCCTGGTGCACGTCGCCGGACTCCATGAACACTCTGAGCCAGTAGTCCAAGTCGCCGTCGGCGCCAACCGACGACGCGCCCAACGCGTCGGAGGGCTCCATGGGGACGTCGAAGCTCTCGAGCGGCATCGACAGCGTCTCGGACCAGAAGGTGTCGTCGAACTGGAACTCCTCGGCGTCCGAGGCGGAGGAGGTGAAGCTCTCCTCCTTGGGGAACCCGGGCGAGCTCCCCGTGTTGCCCTGCTCCTGCTCCGTCATGGACGACGACAAATCGGTCACCGACGACGAGGCCGCCGACCGTTCAGGCGACACCGGCGCTGTGGTGGCCGGGACCGGGACGACGGCGACGTCGGCCGTCTTCTTCCTGGCGCCGCCCCCCGCGCTTGGGCCTGTGCTTCCTGCCGGCGCCACCTGCTGCCTGCGCTCCGTGCTGATGCTCCGGCTTGGTGGGCTCCAGCCGCTTCTTGAGGTGCGTGTGCCAGACGTTCTTGATCTCGTTGTCCGTCCGCCCGGGCAGCCTGGCGGCGATGGCGGACCACCTGTGTGTGGCCAAACAATTCAGAGCTCATCACATCAGTGCACAGCTTTGTCAGAGGAAAGGAATTGATTACTTTTACTCTCTGCTGCGTGATTGGATTCCCTTGCGGAATCACACGCACTTGTTTTAATTAACGCTGTACTAGTTCAATTTTTTAACTGCACTGAGCTCTAGACGGCAACGGCAGGCAGCAGTGCCCCGTTCGTCGTCCACGACGAGGACGGACGGCCAAACTAGAGGAGGTGGAATCTCCGGCAGATCTCGCGCATCATCAGTGACGCAATTAAATTAACTAGCGACCAAGTGGCCTGCACACTTGGGATTTTCTTTCTTCGTCGGCCTCGAGGCGGGGCCCACGGGGATAATGTATTGTATGCCCTGCCCTGCCCCACTGACAGGAACAAGAGGAAGACGAAGACCGAGAGTGATTTGCGTTTGAAGCAACAAGCAAGCAACAATCACTGCTCCTCCGATTTAGCAAAACACCCGAACAGACAGCAATGCGAGAAAGGGAAAGAAAAGGACGAGGAGAAAAAATGGGGGCAGAATTAATTAGCAGCAAGCAGTACCTGTTGCCGAGCTGCTCGTGGAGGCTGATGATGGCGTCCTCTTCCTCCTTGCTGAAGTTGCCGCGCTTGATGTCCGGGCGTAGGTAGTTGATCCACCGGAGCCGGCAGCTCTTGCCGCACCGCAGCAGCCCTGCAGAAGCAGCAGCACGTCTCGTTAGCACTCCGCGGCCGAGGAGCTAGCAAGCAGAGGGAGGCAGGCAGGTCGTCGAGTGGGTCGCTCACTCACCGGCTTGCTTGGGCAGCGCGCGCCAGTTGCTGTGGCCGAAGCTCTGGATGTGGGCGACCAGGATCTTGTCCTCCTCGGGCGTCCATGGCCCCTTCTTCAGCCCCATCTTCGCGCAGCACGGAGCCCTCCCCATTTGATTCTACTGGATGGATCTCCTCCGATCCTCTGAGTGTTGTCTGAAGCTGTGTGCTTTGCTAGATTGGCTTGTCTGTTCGAGGGAGGTGTGGCGAGTGCAGGCAGGGAGGAGGGAGGCGAGTGCCTGCCTGTTTGTCTTTGGGGACGGGAGCACTGTCCTGGTCGTGCTGAAGGTAAGGGTGGAGTCGTGAGGGTGCCCGGCTATTTATCTTGGTGGCGAGTGATGACATACATAGAGCTTGAGAGTTTTTTGTTTTTTTTATCAATAATAAATGCATAGAGCGCTTGAGAGTTCAAACAGACACGTGCCCTAATGCGTAAGCCCACGCAACTTCCGGGTAAGTGGTTCCTCTGGGTGGGCCAAGTGGGGCTGTAATTTTCCACAGTTTGTGATTTATTTTTCCTCGTAACTTTTTAGCTCACGGATAGGGCCAGTTTGGTCTTTGAATTCTCTAGTCTAAATATTTGTTGAAAGTTTTTTTACTGTAATTTTAGAGCATTTTAGTTTGCTAGTGTGATCTAAATTTTTTATTTAGGCTCAAGAGTTAAAGTGGTCTAAAATTTAGTGACTACACTTTAGACCATGGGATCCAAACATTCCGTGAGAGTTATGTTGTTTAGAGAGAGCCCTTCTATTTATATTAGGACAATCCCCATCTAAAATTATGGGATAGCTTCCATACTTACCGAGTGAAGTAGATGCTACGTATAGAAACCATATTCATAATGGATATTTTCTTCAAAACAAATTCTCTCAAATCACTTATCATCTCTCCCCAATCATCTACCTATCACATTTCGTCCACAATAGACATATTTCTTAAATGTGTACACCAAGTGATCACGCACCTGTAAAAGACAAATCAGCACACTTAAATGAGGGTGACGAGCGAGGACGAGACGAGACTCATCAAGGTTGAAAGGAGACAGTCGTACTTGTGGTACGTTGGAGTGAAGGACCCTGCTCTTCCGTCGCTCCTGTCCACACACACACCGCAAGTCCGCAATACCGCGCGCAGAGGTCCGGGCTTAACGAAACGCGTCCGTGCACCGTGCACGGCACCGCATTCCAAAACAGAGCCCGCAGAAGGCCGGCGCGCGGCAGCGTCCTGGCTTAAAGTTAACACCGGTGTTTCTCGGCTAGCCGCGAAGTCGTCAAGGGCGCCGCAACTGTTCAGCGGCACGATCGTGTTCGTGTGTGTGTGTGTGTGTTGCCAATTGAAAGTGGTCAAGTCGAGGAGTTACAAGTGAAAGACGAAGCGAGGAAATTAACGCACGGTCTGGAGTCGTCACACGCGCTGCGGCCTGCGGCGGCGCGGGGAGCAAAGTTCAGCGCACCTGGGCGAGGTGTCACCAGCGTGCAGCGCATGTTTATGTCACGCAAGCGACTTTGTACATCATCAGAGCAATGCCCGAGGCAGGACGGACGTCGCAGTCGCAGCCGTATCGAATCGGGGCTCCTCCTCGCGCGTCTACGGCCGCTTTTTTTGCCCGGGCGTGGCCGCGAGCCGCGAGTCGAGAGGCGGCAGCGGCGCTGAAGGGCTGGTTCCACCTTCAATTCAAGTCAACCCAATCCAACGCCAAAACTGCTCCGCACGGCGCCACTTTTCCTCTTCTGTGTTTTCTTCTTGGAGCGCAAAGCGGCTCCAATCTTGTCTTGGGTGTCGGGCCGGGGCCGGGGCCGGGATATCAACCCCACCCCGTGATGGCGTGTGATGTCAGCGATATATCAGGTCGGTATTTTTTGCCACGCTCCCAATCTATCTGGCCATGCATCGTCCTGTTCCCTTGGTTGCTATGCGTGAAAATATTATTAATTGATTTATTGTAAGAGAATAATATTGTTTGTTGGCTTAAAAAAATATGGCTTATAATCCAAATGAACGGGACGCATGCTTGCGGTGGACCCGATAGGATCATCATCGCATCATTGAACAAGCTTCAACTGCCAACAGCTCTGCGAAGACGACGCACACTCTATTTCTACAGCGCACGTGTTGCCGGCCTCCTCCATGAAGAACACGCGTGCGTGGTGTGGTGCGTATTCGCGCGTCTCCATCGGAAACTCAACAAGTTATAATAATTTCAACCGTGGATCTGGACTAGCAACAGTAGATAGCTATGTATAGTGTTGAACCCCTACTGTTATTTGTTAAAACAAAGCTAGCTCAAAGAAATTTTTACAAAAGCTCAGGGCTAGGGGAGAAGGAAAATTAATTTAAATTTGATTAACTTTATTTATATATATATATATAAATAACAACGGTTATAGTAGCAAATAAGTACGTTATGAAAATAATTTCACGTGATAAACATTGGTACGTGTTATTTTCTATACATTTAGTTAAATTTAAAATAATCTAACTTAGGACAACTAAAAGAGTTTAGTGAATTTGGACTCAGGGGATAGAACACTGTATGTTTTTATGTGCGTGTCGTCGACCGGAAAAAAGAGAAGAACCGACAATGGGAAATAACTACGGAAAACGTCGTTTATTGAGAACAACGGAAAACTTCACTGGTCGTGCTCCAATCGAGTACTTACTGTAGTAGTAATAAAAATCCTAGTAGACTGGTCGTTGCACAACATGTTCGGTTTTAATTTAGATTTAGATTGACCAGAACCGAAGCAGCAGCCCGGGTCAAACGGTCAACGATTATTCACGGGCGGGGCCCACCCGGCCGGAAGCGCCGCTATAGTTGGCCACTCTGCAGCAGGAGGGCTGATTTGGAGCCATGCCATGAATCGGTGCCTTCCTAGCTACGGTATTTATTTTGGTCTCATGGAGCAAGTCATAGGGGCGTCGACTTGTGAATCATATTCGTGTCGCGGGGTCTCGGTGTTCTTCGCGCGTACACATCAGAGCTGACGTTGCTTCATCAACATGTTGATGTTGTTATCACGGCAGGACACACTGACACTGTATAGATAAGAATAGAAGCATGCCGCTGAGGTCCGCGAATAAACAAAGTCGATATTAATTAGTTAAGTGTATTGCAGAAAGTCAGAAACCGATCGGCGACGGATAAATAAAATAGTTTGATTTAAGATAAAAAAAACTATAGTAATATTGTTGTTTTTAGGACTGAGGAAATATTACATTCCAATGCCAAGGTGAATAGAAAATTAGACGAATACTAGCTCTCCATTAAAGTACAACGCACCCACGTATACTCGCTTGCTCGTGCGACGACAACAACGAGGAGAAGTCACAAAGCTGCAAGTGCATGCACGAGGAATAAATCGGTCACGCTGGGACGCGGGCGGGCACGTAGCTTTCAGGACGTCGGCATCGCCGTACGTCGTCGATCACCTCCCCGGCCGGCCTCTTATCTCAATCTCCAAGTTCACAAATAAATGAACTCGTAGTCAACCAGCACTTCACCGGATATGAGATCAATTTGGTATAAATTATTAATCACGTACCTCCACTAGGTACGCCGCTAAATGATTTTTTCTAATAAATGTTGATTGAAGAGAGAGGGAATAATATTAAGACAAAGCATTTCGTAGACACGCAAACGGCCGGCGGCGAACGTATAGTAAATCAGCGTCTCAACAAGGCCACAGCCATGTTGTCCCGATCAAACGTATCGGCAGCATAAGGTGCTCGCGTGTCGCCATCCGCGACCCATCCACACGCGCTCTAAGGCTATCTCCAACAGAGCTGACCCAAATTTCACCGTTTGGGTCACGGCACAGTAAATAAGTGAGCTACCCAAATTCTTCCGTTTTCAACAGCGAACGCAAAATATTTTCGGTCCTCTCTCTCTCACGCGGCTGCCTTGCTCTCTTCCTCTCTCTCTCTCTCCCACGCGGCCATGCAGGGCATGGCGACGGCGACGACGTGGGGCGACGGCGCCCGGATCCGGCCCCCCTCCCTCTCCTTCTTCTTCCCCGAGCCCGGCGGAGCTCGCGCCCACGTTCGGCCCCCCTCCCTCTCCTTCTCCTTCTTCGCGCCCACGGCTCGGCGGAGCTCGCGCCCGCGCCCGGCGGAGCTCGCCCCCGCGGCCCGGCCGAGCTCGCGCCCGGATCCGGCCCCCTCCCTCTCCTTCTTCTTCCCCGAGCCCGACGGAGCTCGCGCCCGCGTCTGGCCCCCCTCCCTCTCCTTCTCTTTCTTCGCGCCCGCGGCTCGGCGGAGCTCACACCCGCGCCCTGCCCCGACGGCTCCTACGGGCCCACCATTTGCGTCGTCTCTCTTCGAAACGCAGATTTGCCTTCCGAATCGCAGAGGACCCAGAATGGGTATCTGGTTTCGGTCCTCCGTTGGAGGATGGTTTTGGTACCCAAAAATACTCTGCATAACGCATTTTTGCATTTAGGTCACGTCGTTGGAGACCGTCTAAGCGGCTGGCGCAAAGTTTCAACACATGCCGATTGACACTGGGTGCGTTCGCTGGTCTGACCAGCCAGTTTCAGCCACTACAGTGTTTCTCTCTCACAACAATCAGCCAATTTCAGTCAAGTTTCAGACTAGCGAACGGTTCCACTAGCTCGTCGTGGGGACTTATTTATCTCTATCTATCTTTCGTTTTAAATTGAAGTTAAAATTGTGTTTTTGCCATCGTCATATTTTACTTTACACGTTGTTCGCGTATGCATCTCCGTGTCAAAGTCCGTGACTAGACTTATGATCCGTGCCCCTATATAAGTTAAAGTAGCACGCGTTTAACGAAAATTGATGCTAAGACATATTAAAATAAATAACTTAATTTGTAAATAAATCTCTAAGGTCCTGTTTGGATCCATAAAATTGAATTCATATTGATAAATTATAATTTAGGCACATATTAATTAGACTAATATGGTTGTATGTGAAATATATTTGTATACTATCGTTAGCCATATAAGGGATATGCTTATATGTTGAATTTTTACTTGTGATGATGGAGTTGAAGAGTAGAAACATAGCATGGTGATCTATAGAATCAATTTTCATCTCCCACCCTTGAATTTGATATAGGCTTATATGTGAACTTTAAAAAGTAGTGGAATCTCAAAATTTCAAGCCAAATAGCATAATCTTTAATTCCTCCAAATAAAAGGAACCACGTGATATATTGTATTTTTCGTTGTGACGCGTGAATATTTTTACTCATCTAGTACTATGTATACTCCTACGTAGAGTACCACTTAATCCACTAGCTACCTTGGGGCTTAAAAGTTGAGGAGCCACTATATTTATATTTATCTATACTATGTAAAGATCGCTGAATGGTGAATGCGAGCATAGCACAGCGAAAAAACGTGGGTTCACACGAGAAGAGAGCAGTACGTTCGTGCTCTTTTCATTTGGCGCAAAGTATATACTCGTAGTACGTACGCCGAGTACCGTACGTGTGCAGCCTTCTTGATTAATGATTAGTACTAGTCAAGGTTGGTTAGTGCAAGTAGATAGTAGTGTTTTCTTTAATTGGCTCCGTGTCATAAGTCATCTCGTTTATGTTCATCAATTAATCAAAGCAGGATCATTGGTTACCATCCACGCGTGCAGACCAACATATCCGACACTAACTTTTTTTCTAAAAAAACAATATAAATCCACGATTTACATTCTTTTCTTGAGCCATTATGATTGGCACGTTTCTTTGTCACTATTCTTCGCCTACAATGGAGCAATAACAATATGTTTAAAGTTAGAATCTCATACCACGCAATGTATACCACAGATTCCACGTACAGGCCACTATACCACTATACACATATAACAGTTTCTCAGAGCACCTGTAATGCTACCATGAAAATAAATAGAGCAGGACTGTTACAGCGTATTCATAGATTTGTGGGGTCTACATGGTGATTAAAAAAAATCTCTTCCCCCATCTCATGGCCAGCGGAAGAGTTTGCATTCGTCCTTTTCTCTTCTCTCTCCCCACGTGTATGGGATTGGTTATTTTAACGTCGCATCTGATTTTTTGCTCGACACCTATGGTTCAAATGCTCTAGTGTTTCCAGTTCGTTTGGACCTACCCATGGTTCGATTTGGAACAACACTTGAGCTACTCTTATGTACCACTCTCACATTCATTTGCCACATCTGCCAATCCATCCATATCAATACGGCACACCAGTCAACGGACCCCACCACCATAACATAGTGCCACCAGCATGTGCGGGTGCCACAGGTGTCATGTGGTCATTCGAGTTGAACGCTATCTAGCCGTGTCTATGGCATAGCTTAGCAACCACATGCTGTCGATCCCATAATAGTCGCTAGCTCACACACACCACCACCACCTAGTATCTCTTTCTCTCCCATCAAACACCCCATCACCATCTCTCTCCCCTGCTTTCTCTTCTGCTCGATGCCATGTGGCTGACCGACTGCATGCGGTGGTGGGGAGGGCCTACGGCCAACGGATCAACAACTGCTAGTTTATGGATTCTACACCCATGCGTATGTCATCGTCCTCCATTCATGCACTGAGCTACAAGAAGAATGGACCGCAATGTCCAACCCAAGCTCTAGTAATCTACACCACATGAAGACATGATGATAGCTGTTTGTCCCACAACTATCCTCCCTCCCAGGGAAAAAAATCTTGGCGAGAAAAAAAAAAGATTTCCGATAATCCCGTTTCTTGCCTGGGCCCGGTAATTTTAGTTACCGTTCAAATTTTTCGGCCATTTTGAATTTGGACCCGCGAAAAAAGCCCGTTGGATGGCCGGCCCAAATACCCACCTCCATATATATATTCCTCAGTCCTTCTCTAACCCTAAAGCTTATCCATTCGTCCACCAGACTCGTCGCCGCAGCCGCCGCCGCCTGCCACTCGTCTCCCTCACCAAGGCTGCTTGGTCGTGCAGGAGCTGCACTGGTGCTTCAACGCTGCTTGTTCTTGTTTGCTACTCGTCTCCCTCTCCCCAACGTTGCTGCACTGGTGCCACTCGTCTCCCTTCCCAATGTTGCCCTCCATCCTCACGACCTCACTGCTCAGTTTCCATAGGTACAATAGCTCTATTTCCATTTGATTTTAAGAGTCTACTGTTTGACGTGTTCATTTCAAGCTTTGTGTGTGTACTGCCAGGACGTGTGCGTCTCTTCTGTGATGGTGACTGGGGCAGGGATGATGATGCACGTTCACGCCCTCCAGCTTGTCAACCTGCTACTCGAGGCGAGGGTGACGCTTCGTCGAGTGGTGTTGCTGGTAGAGTGCCGATGATAGCCACTAGTGCTGCGGTTGAGGTGGTTGCAAAAAATGGCAAATCAACACATTGTTGTATGACTATGGGAGATTCATAGTAAATGTTTAACTTTCTCAATTGATGTGCACATGTTGATGACCACCAAGCTATTTGAATGATAATTTTGAATGAATTTGATGGCAACAAAATTTATCTATGATATCTAAAATGAACTATAGAGGTTTTGCCAATGCCAATAGCTGAACTCCTTTTGTTGCAACAATAGCACATAAATGATTTTTTTGTTATGTAGTTCAAGAAAATGTGTTAAACAGACACTGCATGTGGTGTTGCATGACCTGCAAGCTGACTGTAATGATTTTGAATGAACTTGATGCCTACAAATTGTATCTATGATATCTAAAAATGAACACTACATTTGGTGCTACATGACAGTAGCACATAATTGATTTTTTCTGTTATGCTACTCAATATAATGTGTTAACAATACATGTGGTGTTGTAGGGAGACGAGTGAAGTTAAACGGACCAATTGAGGTTACTAATGTTGCTGAACTTATTTCTCTTATTAGCTGCTGCACTTAATCCTAAAGCGCTATATACTCACAAGCTTGCAAGAAGAATAGCATATAGACATGCTGTCACATTGGCCTTCAAGAAGCTTGCAAGCTCATCTTCAAAAGCTTCTGCTGCAATAGACCAATATACTATTTTCAGCAAGCAAGGCGGGTTATTTGGAGGAGAGGAGGCTCGAAGATCGGCACTTAGTGGCAAAATGAGTCCAGGTAATTGCATCAAACTGCTGGTAGTAATGAATTCAGCATACTTTTGTCTTGCTGGTAGTAATGAATAAGGATTTTATCTTGCCCTTTTTTTAGCGGATTGGTGGGATCAATATGGTGGAGCTTGCAAACAACTACAAGAGATTGCACGACGTATTGTATCACAATGCATGTCCTCTAGTGGGTGTGAACGAAATTGGAGCACATTCGCCTTAGTTCATACCAAATTAAGAAATAGATTAAATTATGAGAAGCTCCACAAGTTGGTTTTTGTGCACTACAGTCTGAAGTTGCGCATCAAACAGTTTGAAGACGAAATGCAAAGCCTTCACCAAATGCAAAGCATTGAACAAGAGGATTTTGATCCTTGTAGCATCTTGATGGAAGTTGCTCTGTATGATGAAGGCAACCCTATCATGGATTGGTTGTGCAACTCTAGGAGTGAATATGTGCCGACACTTGATGAATATGATTGTAGTGAGCCTAAATCTCCTAACAACCCTAGCACATTTCTTGTAGAAGAGTTAGGAATGAATGAAGAAGAGTTGGCCACATTTAAAAAGAAGCTTGATTTTGGTAAAAAAAGGGTGGTAAGAAAAGAAAGGTGGTATCTGAGGAAGATATTGGAGACTATTTTGAATCAGATTCTGATCAGCAAGGTAGCCCAACTTATGCAGAGTCAGGAGACAACAGTTCTGATGGTAGTGAAGGCAATGCTGTGTTTTATCTTTTGATTGACTATTTTATGCATATCCTGTCATAAGTTTTCTCGATGTAATGTGCTTTTATTGAAAATATTTGTCAAAGGTGATGGTGATGCTGGTGGTCCTTGTGGCAATACTGGTGGTGTTGGTTAGCCTAGTCGTGGTAAAGACTCTAATGGAGGTCAAGCTGGTAATAATGTAGTTACAGGTCTAAATTCAGTTTGTAGGTTCTATTTCTATCCATGAGTTATACTCTAGATATTAAAGAATTTTTAGTTTTGGATGATAAGCAATAGGATTGATGCTTGAATGCTCTAGTACATGTACATATGTGTGTTAGGAGGCTTATATTTTGTACATATTTGTAGGTGCTAGAGATGTGCAACCAGCCCCTCTCCGTCCAAGATCGAAAAGGCTGAAGAAAGTCTCTGTCAAGGGCCTCTATGGAAAGGTTAGATAAATCTCTTCCCTCATCTACAATTGGACTACAAATTTCCTCACGAAACTTTGAGCATATATCAACAATTGCAGTGATTTGGGCACCTAAGAGCTGTGATGTTTTGCTGACTAGACTTCAAGTATATTTGTTGTTTTGGTTCATGTGGTTGTAACATTTTGGACAATATACTGCTTTAGTGCCTGACCAGTGACCACAAGCATATTGTGCTATCTTGGTTCATATACTTTTATGTTAATGTACTGTCTGTAGTATTTGGGACTATGGATTATGGATATGGACTACTTTTAAGTTAGGTTAATTCTCTTTGAACTTGTAATAGTTGGGAGTTGGGACTGTTAATCCAATGGACTATGTGGAAGGGAAGAAGTCAGATGATTATATGACGTGTTGGGTGAAAAATGACATTCTTGCATTTCTATATGTATTTTTCAATGTTAACTGATTTGGACATAATCTATGCGTTATCCTGCGCAAATTCAAGTGTTTTTTTTAAATTTGTCTGAAAAGAAAACGATAAACCGCTAGATTTTCCGATAAACCCGTTTATCAGTGACCTCCGGTATTTTTTCCGTATCGGTAAATTGAACCATGCTCCCTCCATGTTTGGACGGGTGGATCAGGAGGGAGGGCGGTGGAGCCGCCAGATTTGTGTCAGTGCATAGCAGTGAAGAAAAGCAAGGGAGGGTTTCGACGGTGGCCAACTCCTCCAACAAACGTTTGTCTCTGAGCGGCAGAAGACGACGATGGCCTGGCACATCGCCATGTCAACATAGGATAGCTCCATGGGGGTGTGAACCTCTGCAGGTTAGAAGCAATAGCTCCTCTTTCCTAGCTTCAACAACATAACGCGGCGCGGAAGATAGAGATGCCGAGAAAATATGTGACGTCGATAATAGAGGTAGGATAAATAGGGAGAGAGGAGAGATGTGTGTGACAATAGGCTCCATATGGCAGTGTCATGACGTGTGGAACCATATAAATATCGGGACGACTAGTGCACGGACGTTCGGCCCGAGGACACGTCTGGACGTGGCTCGGGGCCATCTGATGAGAGGAATAGGAGCCATCCGATCTCCGTGCATAATAGAAGAAACAAGTGCACCTATCCCTCCCCCACGTAATGGAACAGAAGGGGGGGGGCGCTCGCGTGTACTCGTGGTGGCCCGTCCCTGGTGCGCCGCCATCCCACGGCAAGCCGCCAACATCGAGAAGAAGGGGAGGGGGAAGGCTCTGCGCCTCTGGTTCATATGCCCAGCTAGTGTAGAGAGAAAGTGGAGATACTGAGGCGAGGCAGTCGAAGGCAAGGAGGGAGTGAGATGCAACACCCGATCTACTTTTGACACATCTAGATGCAATAATTGCAACATACATCTCAAGACAAATAAAACACATGAAACATGCATCTGAAACACTTGCAAAAACACCTCAAAACCATTGTAAAACATACGCAATATTAAGATAAAACACTTGAAACATATGTGTGAAATATATGCAACATCCAAATAAACACAGTTGCAACATACGTATGAAAAAATAGATGAAACATTAGAAATAGAAGCTTGCAACATACGTGTTCAACCGTTATAACATATGCAACATCCCAATCTACTTTTCCAACATACCTATTGTCGGGTTCATAAACCCAGGGTCCCTCATGGACCGGCTTTCCAACAAAAGCTCAGCCCAGCAGACGATGTTGTGAACGACGCGCAACTCCTGGGCCAGCCCAAATACCTAATGACAGGCCAGAAGGGCGATCCAATCTCTGATCGGAAGGCCTGGCCAAGGGGGAACGGCGCCCGCTTCCGACTCCGGCCCGTGTAACACCCTCGGTGTTACATTGTATAGTTTTTGCTAAAACACTGCATGAACATCAGATTTGTGTGTAAATGTGTGTAATACAGGGTATATAGCAATGCACGGCACTGGAAACGTTCATCTAAAACAAGAAACAAATGTTACACTTCATATCTCTTTATATCGTTTAGGGTTCTAAGTGAATTTTTATCGAACAAAAATACTATAAAACGTTTATACAAACTTTGATAAAGTTTGTAGTACGAACTTAATAGGCAACGATGAAATACATGCGGTCGAGGACGGGGTTCGCTAGCTAGTGTATCGGGCAACTTGAAAATCGCATTCGACGCGAAATCGTTAGGACAGCCAAAATTTCCCGCGTCGGACAATGCATTGACGAAGCCATGTTCGGCAATTTTTGTAGAGCGATCGGGTTAAGAGGTGGCATGATGCTTTGGTTTAGTTCGACAGCCCGAGGTACCATCTTGAGTGTAAAATAGCTGGTTTGAGTCTTGAATCATTGGGTTTGAGTTTTTGAATGGCTTTAAAAAGCGTGCAAGCCACGGGTTGAGCCATGCCAGCGCCTGGGGCGTGGTCACCGCCCTGTTTGGCCTGGTACTGCTACGCTGGCCTGCCTAGCATGCTGTCGTGCTGGCCGCGTCGCCACTGTCGCGCTTGCGTGAGCACGCCACACGCGGGCCACCGCACTGGCCGTCCCTGCCACTGTCCTCGCCCTACTGGCCACGCCGTGTTGCTACCCTAGCACGCCGTGTACGCTCTGCACCGGTCGCCGTCACGCCTGCGCGTGCACATCCACGCATTGTCCTTGCGCTGCTGACCAGGGTCTCCTGCTGCCGTGCGCTGGCACACGGCACATGTGCGCTAGGCCCGGCCATGCCTGGCTGCTCTGCCCCTCCTCCAGCGTGTCCGCCCATGGCTGCTGCTCACCGTCGCATCACGTCACGTCGCTTGCTCTGCACGCTGTCCGTTGCTGCCGTCCTGCTACTGCTCCCATTGACTCGGCTGTGCGCACATGTGGGCTTGCCCTGCTTGCCTAATTCTCACGCTTGCGCGCGAGGCCACGCCAAAAGTGCCAATCATGTAGCCTGGAAGGTCACCGGCCGGCCAAGTCGCGCCAAAACAAAATCGATGCGCTGGCCCCCTTTCTTTGTACCAAGCATGTCTGGTGGTCGAGTGGAAGGACAGTGTCATGCCTAACCGGCCACTGTTGCGGTGGTACAAGGGAGGGGCGCTAATTTGAATTTTTGCCGTCACCGGCCGCCATAAGTCCGTAGGCATCGCCCCTACAATTGGCCTCACACACTCCACTGTTTTCCAATTAACTGTGCACACTACGAGCTCGGATAGTTAGCTTTCGAGTGAAGTCCTCCCGGCATTTGTTCGGCCTACAGAGAGGTGAGGCGGGGCATTCCCCTCGCGGCAGTCCGCCATGGCCGCCAGAGCGGGCGCACGGCTAGGGCGTCGTGTGGTGCTTCGCCATTTCAATTAGGCTGCGCATTGTGTAGTGGTTGACTTGGTGATCGCGCTCGTGTAGTGGTTTCGCCGGTAGAGCCGCGGGTCACCGGAGACGCCGTCGCCATGCTCGCTGGGAACCAGAGTCACCCCATTTTCGTGGCCAACCATCTTGCTAAGCCTCGTGCCTTCGCCCAGTCCGTCCATCATATGTCTGGTGAGGCCCTCTTACTCCTATAGTAGCTAGTTGACTCAATTAGGGCCGAGGTTCGCAGGAGCGCATGGCTGTCCCCGGCGGACGTGGGTAGATGCCGTTTCTGTGGCCGACGCGCTTGAATGTAGTAGCGGCTCAATTAGGACTTCTACATTGATTAACGCAGTCCGTGAATGGTTAAGGAGTAGCGGTTGAGGTGTTAGGCAAGGTTTATTCACTGGCATCGGCGCCACCGCGGCCAAACACCGCAGTGGTGCATGGCCATGCCTCTGTGCACCACCAACCGGGTTGTTTAGTACCTCTATCGGATGCGCTTGGGTTGAGGAGTGTCATGGTGGTAAGAATCAAGGCCATGGAGGTGCGTGCTCACCGGCGTGAGGCCGGGAGGGTCATGGTCTCTGTTAAGTCCGGCCAGGGACCTCGCGACGTAAATTCGAGGCAAACCAAGGGACTAAATGCTAAAGACAGTGAGAGAAGGGAATAGTGGAATGGACTGTGGTTCCAATTGTTTGGAGGCTGAGGGCTCTTTTGCTTAATGTGGCGTGTGCGCGGGTCTTCCCTCCGTGGGCCGCTGGCGCGCGTGGGCCGTGCCGCGCTGGGCCACGCTGGTGCGCTACGCGGGTGAGAGCGCGGGCGTTGCGGGCTGGGCTACGTCGGAGTGCTGAGCATTCGGGGGTGGGCCGAGCCGTTCGGAAGCGGGCCGCGCAAGAAGGGGTTCGGTTTTTCCTATTTTAGCGAATTATTGAAGATTTATTCCATATAGTTTCGAACAGAACTTTGAAAAATGATAGTAAATCTTGTAGATGCCCAAAAATAGTGAAACCAAGTTTGTTAGATTCACAAAAATGCCATCTATCTATTCGTGTAGTTAGTTTACAATTAGCTATGTTAATGATAGGTTCATAAATTTAAACTAGGGAGCTTAGTATTATGTAGATTAATATTTATAGGAATTTTTGTGGAAAATTGGTGATAGTTATAGCTATGAAAATTTTACTAGGAAAATTTTGTGGAAAATTATGTGATAGCTAGGAAAATTGCTATAATAATGTATGCCATACTTCATACTTATTATTGATAACTTAGTACCTTGGTCGGTAGCACTAGCTCAGTAGTTAGACAGATGTACTTTTATTTTAAGAGTTGCTGTTGCTATATTGCTAAGCCTTGCGTCATCATTTCATGCATGTAGATCGCGAGCTGGTAGAATTCGTGCCCATCGACAAATAGGAGTACGACGAAGTCATTGAGGAGTACGAGGAGGAGATCCTCGTGCAGGAGGGAGCCCCGGAGCCCTGTGGAGCTGACCTTACTGACCCATCACCTACCCAAGGCAAGCCCCGGTGCATAACCTATATTTTATGATCACTGAATATATATATGATGTGTATTTAAGTTACAGGCATTTTATTGAAACTACATGCATAAATATATCTACATATGAGTCCTACTAGTACTGGTCGAGTAGCTGCTATGCTTAGGATCTCGGTAGCGTGGGTAACCTGCCGTTACTCACAAGTAGGTGATAAATATGATCACTCATGATAAAATGTTGTAAAGGTAAATGGTGACCGGGCAGGGATATGGTTTGGGTATTGGTGGGTGTTAGGGGTTATGTCCTGCGACCAACAGGGCATAGCTCGGTTACACTTTTTCCCTGTCTGTGTCGATTAAGGACCGGTCGTTGCATATGGCTCTGGGCAAGTCACAGATCTATTGTCCCGGGCACATACTTAGGTATGGGCATAGGGAAGACTTGTTGCTCTCTTGTCGTGGATCCGGCTCTTTCCGGACCGACTGATTGGAGGCGGAGATGGTGGAGGTCCTTGCACCGTACTAAGTCCGGGACTCAGGAGTGGGGGCTTCGAGTCCAAGTTTGGATGGGGGCCTAGACACCTAGGACAGGAGAGTGATGGGTTGGTCCTGCTTGTGCCTGGGGTGCAAGCGGGGCGTGTGTCTTTAGGGCACCTAGCTGGCGGCATTGATTCATGAATCGTCGGCGTTTCATTATGGCTTGTCTGCGGTTTAGCACCGTAGTAAGAATTGAAAGTTGAAAGGAGAAGAAATGGAACTGATTGCTCAACTCTTGCTTGAAAGTAGAACAGGTGCTTATATAGACTGGCTAGATAATAACTTAATATGGCTGATAATAATAACATAAAAAGGACTCACAGTTAGCAATGCTTTCTGCAAAAAGAAAACTAGCAAACCATAAAGCTTCTCATATTCCTTGAAGTCGGATAGTTATTCCCACTAGTCGGATAAGTCTTGCGAGTATATTGTGTACTCAGGGTTTATTTACCCCTGTTGCAGGTGATGCTTGAGAAGTACCGTTGTGTGGAGGATTCTTCTCGTGGGCTCAGACGGATCCTTGTTTGCTATCGCTAGATGTTTATTTCTAAATTTCGATATTTATTATTCCGCACTCTGACATTTGGTAATGTAATAATGTACTTTTTAAGAACTTCGGATGTATGAAATGGACAAGTATTATAACTCATTCTCATTATTGGATCCTTGGAAAAAATGTGGATCTTTCGGGTTCTCCCTTGGGGTGTGCCCGACGGATACCGTCGTTGTAGCTTGCTTTCGGGGTGCTTAGTGTCTAATGAAAGACAAGCGCCTTCATAAGTGTGCTATTTCAGGCGGTTCTGCCACAGTTGGTACCAGAGCCAATAATGGCTACGAGTTTCATCACTATTTTTCAAAACTTAAAAATTTGACCAACAAAAGTATTACAAAAAGTAGGATGCGATTAAGTTAGTTAAATAAGTATCAGCCCTAGCAATATGGTCTATCTAGGATAGCGGCACTGGTTTTATCTAATTAGTTTTCTGTAGGTACACTGACTTACGTTGCGTAAGAAATCGCTTAGTATACGGAAAGTGAGTGTGCGATGTGCCGAAATTTTTTGCCAATGCCGCTATATTCCGGCTTGAGTGAACGTATAGGATGATACATGCATCATGATACTAGCATTTTTGCTTAAACTAAAATTTCCCCCTACACGTATAATTGGATTAGTAAAGTGATAGGCTTAATTCAAAGAATGCTTTAATTAAAGGTGCTGTCAATTCTCTAATCCCTTGCTTCTGATCGAGAAGGTTATTCTAAAAGGATGGTTCCTATGTCTTACAGATGAATCTAAGGTCCGAACGCGGGAGCACCAGTGCTGTGGCGGCTCATGATCTTGGTGAGGGTCAAGGCGAGAGTGGCCAGGCCCATGAGCACAACGGGATGAGCCATGGGGCTCCACTTCTGGCTCCTCCTCCTCCTTCGCCACCACCACTTCCGATGACTCACGCAGAGATGATGGCGGAACTATTGGCTGCTCGCCGAGAGTCAGCCCGTGCCATGGAAATCATGGCACAAGCTGTCGCTGGCTTCGCCCGAGGAGGCCACGGGGGCAATGGTGGGAACAGGGGTGGTGCCCGCTGTCCTGAGGGACCCTTCTCTTACCAGGATTTCCTCAAGACCCACCCGCCCACTTTCACACCGACAGATGAGCCCCTAGATGCGGAGCACTGGCTTCGCATTCTGGAGCAGAAGTTTTTGTTGCTCAACGTGGTCGGTGAGCAGAAAGTGCACTTTGCAGCACATTAATTATTGGGATTCGCAAGTGCATGGTGGGATACCTTCCATGCCATGCAGTAGCCAGATCACCTAGCAACCTGGCAGGAGTTCACCACAGCACTCAGAGAGTTCTATATTCCTGCTGGTGTCATCAACCGAAAGCTAACTGAGTTCCTAGAGCTGCGATAGGGGAGTATGACCGTGATGGATTATGTTAATAAGTTCAACCACCTGTCCTAGTATGCTGGCATTCACGTGGACACTGATGAGAAGAAGAAGGACCGCTTCTTTCGCGGCCTCTCTTATATCCTTCAGGAGAAGCTGTACACAACAAACTATCAGACCTTCGGGGCCCTGATGAACGCTGCCATCGCCATGGAGGGCTTGCAGCGGGATTCCCAGGCAGAGTGGAAGAGGAAGCGGGTGGCTGCAGGGTCTTCCAGCCACCCTCATACTCAGAAGGTATAGGTTGTCCGGCGAGGGCCCTATCAATCATCAATCATCAGGCGGGCCTTCATTTCGGCAGCCCCAGCAGACTTCTCAGACTTCTTCCACATAGTACCGAGCACCCACTTAGCAGGTGCAGCCCCAGCAGCCTCAGGGACAGCAGGTCCCACCTCGCTAGGGATTTGGAAACAAGCTGGGTGCTTGCTTCAAGTGCGGCAAAGATGGCCACTATGCCTGGGAGTGTCCCTAGAACTAGCCAGCTCAGTCTGCTCAACCATCGATGAATTCTAGGCTGGTCAAACGGACCGTGATCAAGAGGAAGGTGCCTAGCCGGTCCGGACAGGTGAATTTCACGAATGTTGAGCATATATTACAACAGGAACCAGTGATGGCTGGTATGTTTACCATCAATTCCCATCCAGCCTATGTGTTGTTCGATTCTAGTGCATCACATTCCTTTATGAGCATGGGATTTGTAGATCGGCACAACTTACCACTTATGGCTATACCGTATACCTATAGAATTCGTACTACGGGTTCGCAAATGTTCATCAAAACCCGAGCAGACACAGTAAGCTTAGTATTAGCCACCCACACTTACCGCCTATAGTTCATGGTAATGCCTGGGCAAGGCATTGATGCTATTCTTGGAATAAACTGGTTGCGGATGTATGGGGTAGTCTTGCATTTGAAACGGAGAAGTGTCGAGTTACGGCTTCCTTCTTTTAAGGATATGATATCTCTGCTTGTACCCTCAGATCCAGTCTTACCTGTTGCTGCCCATGCTGTAGCCTCTCCTGATCTTACCCCCATCCCTGTGGTATGTGAGTTCCCAGATGTTTTTCCTGCAGATCTTCCTGGGTTGCCACTGGAAAGAGAGGTAGAATTCTCCATTGAGCTAGAGCCTGGTACTGCTCCCATCTCCCGACGCCCGTACCGCATGGCTCCAAGGGAATTGGCTGAGATGAAGAAGCAGTTGGAAGAGTTGATGGAAAAAGGTTTCATCCGTCCTTGTTCTTCACCATGGGGTTGTCCAGCCATTTTTGTGAAGAAGAAGGATAGTACTCTGCGGATGTGTGTGGATTACCACCCTCTTAATGCGATAACAGTTAAGAACAAGTATCTGTTGCCCTGCATAGATACTTTGTTCGATCAACTAGCTAGTGCCAAGGTGTTCTCGAAGATTGACCTCCGATCAGGCTATCATCAAATCAAGATCAGACCACATGATATACCGAAGACAGCTTTTTCTACTAGGTATGGGATGTATGAGTACTTAGTGATGTCTTTTGGTCTTACCAATGCCCTTGCCTTCTTCATGTACCTGATGAATTTAGTCTTTATGCCAGAGCTGGACACGTTTGTGGTAGTATTCATTGATGATATACTGATTTATTCCAAGAATGATGAAGAGCATGCCCAACACCTTCGAATAGTACTATCTCGACTAAGGGAACACAAGCTTTATGCCAAATTCAGCAAGTGTGAATTTTGGTTAGATCAAGTACAGTTTTTGGGGCATGTGTTGACACCTGACAGTGTTTCAGTAGATCCCAGCAAGGTGCAAGATGTGCTAGATTAGAATTCTCCTAGATCTGTGCACCAGATTTGTCAGTTCCTTGGTCTCGCGGGATACTATCAGCGTTTCATTCTAGATTTCTCCAAGATAGCCTAGCCAATGACCAAGCTGCTCTAAAAAGAAGCTAAGTTTGATTGGAGCCCAGCCTGTGAAGAAGCCTTCCAAGCTCTGAAGACATTTCTGACCACTGCTCCTGTGTTGGCCCAACCAAACATTGATAGACCCTTTGATGTATATAGTGATGCCTCGAAGATGGGTTTGGGGTGTGTGCTTATGCAAGATGGGCGTGTGATAGCTTATGCTTCGCGCCAACTAAAAAAGCACGAGGTGAATTACCCCACACATGACTTAGAGCTGGCTGCTGTGGTCCACGCTCTAAAGATTTGGAGGCACTATTTGTTGGGCAACAAAGTGCATATCTTCACTGATCACAAGAGCTTCAAGTATATTTTCACCCAGTCTGAGTTGAATATGAGGCAAAGGAGATGGTTAGAATTGATAAAGGACTATAACTTGGAAGTCCATTATCATCCTAGAAAGGCCAATGTAGTGGCTGATGCTTTGAGCCGAAGGTCCCATCAGGTTGAGGAAACAACTTTGTCTCTCAACCATGCAGAAGTGCTGGCTCACATTACCTTGACCTCAGAGTTGCTTGAACAGATTATTCTAGAGCAAAGGCAAGACCTCGAATAAATTCCCCACATCAAAAAGTTGATGTCTGAAGGGCGTGGCCCTCACTTTAGTGTTGATAATCATGGAGTAGTGAGGTATAAGGATAGACTGGTAGTTCCAGCCAATGAGGAGCTAAAAAGGAAGATTTTGAATGAAGCTCATCATTCAAAGCTGTCTATCCATCCTGGTAGCAACAAGATGTATCACGATATGCGCCCCTTGTACTGGTGGTCTAACATGAAGCAGGATATTACCCGACACGTTGCGTAGTGCGACACTTGTGGTAGGGTTAAGGCAGACCATATGCGTACCCCGAGATATTTGCAGCCCTTGCCCATTCCTATTTGGAAATGGGAAGATATTTTCATAGACTTTGTGGTGGGTTTGCCCTGCACATCCAAGGGCTATGATTCTATTTGGGTCATTGTGGACCGTCTGACTAAGTCTGCTCATTTTATCCTGGTGGACACCAGATATGAAGCCAGGAAGTACGCCCAAATATACTTTGATCGGATTGTGACTCCGCACGGGGTTCCCCTTACTATCATCTCTGATAGAGGGTCAGTCTTTGTCTCTTGTTTTTGGGACCAGTTGCAGCAATGTCTTGGTACTTATCTTCTCAGAAGCTTAGCATATCATCCACAAACTGATGGTCAAACAGAAAGGGTGAACCAGGTGCTCGAGGACATGTTGAGAGCTTGTGCCATTTCTTTCCCTGAAAAGTGGGATGAATGTCTGAAGTTAGCTGAATTTTCTTACAATAATAGTTACCAAGAAAGCATCCGCATGGCACCATTTGAAGCTCTATATGGAAGAAAGTGTAGGACACCACTTAACTAGGTTGAAAGGGGAGACCATGGATACTTTGGGCTAGAATTTATCAAAGTAGCTCGAGAGCAAGTAAGCATTATTCGAAGTCACTTAAAGGCAGCTCAAAGACGACAGAAAGCTTATGCGGACAAGTGAAGAGTGCCCTTAGAGTTTGCAGCTGAAGATTATGTGTATCTCAAGGTATCTCCTATGAGAGGGGTACATCGGTTTGGCATCCATGGCAAGCTAGCCCCTCGATATGTGGGTCCTTATCAGGTGTTAGAGCAATGTGGTCCAGTTGCTTATCGTCTCTGGCTTCCTGATATTTTATTTGCAGTACACGATGTGTTTCATGTATCGCAACTGAAGAGATGTTTGCGGGTTCCTGATGAAGCTGTGGAAATTGAAGGGCTTTCCCTCTAGCCAGATTTGACTTATGTTGAGCACCCTATCAAAATCCTGGATGAAAAAGAAAGAGTAACCAGGAATAGTGTGGTAAAGTTCTACAAAGTGCAATGGCAAAACCATTCAGAGGATGAGGCCACGTGGGAACAAGAGAGTTATCTATTGAAGCATTACCCCCACCTCCTCTCAGGTTCTGATAGTTAGTTGCTGCGCCGACATGTAATTTCTATCTTCTCACACTAGGCACATGAAATCTCGGGTCAAGATTTTGTTTTAGGGGGGGTAGATTTGTAACACCCTCGGTGTTACATTGTACAGTTTTTGCTAAAACACTGCATGAGCATCAGATTTGTGTGTAAATGTGTGTAATATAGGGTATACAGCAATGCATGACACTTGAAACGTTCATCTGAAACAAGAAACAAATGTTACATTTCATGTCTCTTTATATCGTTTAGGGTTCTAAGTGAATTTTTATCGAACAAAAATGCTATAGAATATTTATGTGAGCTTTGATAAAGTTTGTAGTACGAACTTAGTAGGCAACGATGAAACACGTGTGGTCGAGGATGGGGTTCGCTAGCTAGTGTATCGGGCAACTTGAAAATCGCATTCGACGCGAAATCGTTAGGACTTAGCCGAAATTTCCCGCGTCGGACAATGCGTTGACGAAGCCATGTTCGGCAATTTTTGTAGAGCGATCGGGTTAAGAGGTGGCATGATGCTTTGGTTTAGTTCGACAGTCTGAGGTACCATCTTGAGTGTAAAATAGCTGGTTTGACTCTTGAATCATTGGGTTTGAGTTTTTGAACGGCTTTAAAAAGCGTGCAAGCCACGGGTTGAGCCATGCCAGCACCTAGGGCGTGGTCACCGCCCTATTCGGCCTGGTACTGCTGCGCTGGCCTGCCTAGCACGCTGCCGCGCCGGCCGCGTCGCCACTGCCACGCTTGCGCGAGCACGCCACGCGCGGGCCGCCGCACTGGCCATCCCTGCCACTATCCTCGTCCAACTAGCTACGTCGCGTTGCTGCCCTAGCACGCCGCGTACGCACCCGCATCGGCCACCGTTGCGCCTACACGTGCACATCCGCACGTTGGCCCTACGCTACCGGCCAGGGTCTCCTGCTGCCGTGCGCTGGCACACGGCAAGCGCGCGCTGGGCCCGGCCATGCGTGGCTACTCTGCCCCTCCTCCAGCACATCCGCCCATGGCTGCTGCTCGTCGTCGCGTCGCGTTGCGTCGCTTGCTTTGCACACCGTCTGGTGCTGCCGTCCTGCTACTACTCCCGTTGATGTTGGCTGTGCGCGCGCGTGGGCTTGCCTTGCTTGCCTCGTTCTCGTGCTTGTGCGCGAGGCCACACCAAAAGTGCCAGTCATGTCTCTTGGAAGGTCGTCGGCCGGCCTAGCCGCGCCAAAGCAAAATCGATGTGCTGGCCCCCTTTCTTTGTACCAAGCACGTCTGCTGGTCGAGTGGAAGGACAGTGTCGTGCCTATCCGGCCACTGTTGCAGTGGTACAAGGGAGGGGCACCAACTTGAATTTTTGCCGTCGCCTGCCGCCATAAGTCCGTAGGCGTCGCCCCTACAATTGGCCTCACACACTCCACCGTTTTCCAATTAACTATGCACACTACGAGCTCGGATAGTTAGCTTTCGAGTGAAGTCATCCCGGCGTTCGTTCGGCCTATAGTGAGGTGAGGCGGGGTGTTCCCCTCGTGGCGGTCCGCCATGGCCGCTAGAGTGGGCGCATGGCCAGGGCATCGTGTGGAGCTTCGCTATTTCAAATAGGCTGCGCATTGCATAGTGGTTGACTTGGTGATCGCGCTCGTGCAGTGGTTTCGCCGGTGGAGCCGCGGGTCACCGGAGACGCCGTCGCCTTGCTCGCTGGGAACCAGAGTCACCCCGTTTTTGTGGCCGACCATCTTGCCGAGCCTCGTGCCTTCGCCCAGTCTGTCCGTCACGTGTCTGGTGAGGGCCTCTTACTCCTAGGGTAGCTGGTTGACTCAATTAGGGCTGAGCTTCGCAGGAGCACGTGGCCGTCTCCGGTGGACGTGGGTAGATGTCGTTTCCGTGGCCGACGCGCTTGAATGTAGTAGCGGCTCAATTAGGACTTCTACATTGATTAACGCACTCCGTAGATGGTTAAGGAGTAGCGGTTGAGGCGTTAGGCAAGGTTTATTCACCGGCATCGGCGCCACCGCGGCCAAACACCACCGTGGTGCGTGGCCATGCCTCTGTGCGTCACCAACCGGGCTGTTTAGTACCTCTATTGGATGCGCTTGGGTTGAGGAGTGTCGCGGTGGTAAGAATCGAGGTCGTGGAGGTACGTGCTCGCCGACGTGAGGCCGGGAGGGTCACATTCTCTGTTAAGTCCGGCCAGGGACGTCGCGACGTAAATTTGAGGCAAACCAAGGGGCTAAGTGCTAGAGTCAGTGAGAGAAGGGAATAGTGGAATGGACTACGGTTCCAATTGTTTGGAAGTCGAGGGCTCTTTTGCTTAATGTGGCGCGCGCGCGGGTCTTCCCTCCGTGGGCTGCTGGCGCGCGTGGGCCGTGCCGCGCTGGGCCGCGTTGGTACGCTGCCCGAGTGAGAGCGCGGGCGTTGTGGGCTGGGCTACATCGGAGTGCTGAGCATTCGGGGGTGGGCCGAGCCGTTCGGAAGCGGGCCACGCAAGAAGGGATTCGGTTTTTTCTATTTCAGTGAATTATCGAAGATTTATTCCATATAGTTTTGAACATAACTTTAAAAAATGATAGTAAATCTTGTAGATGTACAAAAATAGTGAAACCAAGTTTGTTAGATTCACAAAAATATCATCTATCTGTTCGTGTAGTTAGTTTACAGTTAGCTATGCTAATGATAGGTTCATAAATTCAAACTAGGGAGCTTAGTATTATGTAGATTAATATTTATACGAATTTTTGTGGAAAATTAGTGATAGCTATAGCTATGAAAATTTTACAGTAGGTTCACTATATTATTATGTACTTACTGTAAATTTTGTAGCCCTAGAGTAGGTTGATAAATAGAGTAGCTATTATCCTTGCTTTATCATATATAGCGTAAATCAACAATTGGAGTAAGAATACATGTAGTTGATATAATAATGTATGCCATACTACATACTTATTATTGGTAACTTAGTATCTTGGTCGGTAGCACTAGCTCAGTAGTTAGACAGATGTACTTTTATTTTAAGAGTTACTGTTGCTATATTACTAAGCCTTGCATCATCATTTCATGCATGTAGATCGCGAGCTGGTAGAATTCATGCCCGTCAACGAACAGGAGTACGAGGAGAAGATCCTTGTGCAAGAGGGAGCCCCGGAGCCTTGTGGAGCTGACCTTACTAACCCGTCGCCTGCCCAAGGCAAGCCCTGGTGCATAACCCATATTTTATGATCACTAAATATATATATGATGTGCATTTAAGTTACATGCATTTTATGAAAACTATATCCATAAATATATCTACATATGAGTCCAACTAGTACAGATCTAGTAGCTGCTATGCTCAGGATCTCGATAGCGTGGGTAACCTGCCGTTATTCACAAGTAGGTGATAAATATGATCACTCATGATAAAATGTTGTAAAGGTAAATGGTGACCGGACAGGTATATGGTTTGGGTATTGTGGGTGTAAGGGGTTGTGTCCTGCGGCCAACAGGGCATAGCTCGATTACACTTTTTCCCTGTCTGTGTCGATTAAGGACCGGTCGTTGCATATGGCTCTGGGCAAGTCATAGATCTATTGTCCCGAGCACATACTTGGATATAGGCATAGGAAAGACTTGTTGCTCTCTTGTCGTGGATCCGACTCTTTTCGTACCGACTGATTGGATACGGAGATGGTGGAGGTCCTTGCACCGTATTGAGTCCGGGACTCAGGAGTGGGGGCTTGGAGTCCAAGTTTGGACGGGGACCTAGACACCCAGGATAGGAGAGTGATGGGTTGGTCCTGCTTGTGCCTAGGGTGCAAGCGAGGCGTGTGTCTTCAGGGCACCCAGCTAAGGACATTAATTCACGAATCGCCGGCGTTCCGGTATGGCTTGTCTACGGTTTAGCACCGTAGTAAGAATTGAAAGTTGAAAGGAGAAGAAATAGAACTGATTGCTCAACTCTTGCTTGAAAGTAGAACAGGTGCTTATATAGACTGGCTAGATAATAACCTAATACGGCTGATAATAATAACATAAATAAGGACTCATAGTTAGCAATGCTTTCTACAAAAAGAAAACCAGCAAACCATAAAACTTCTCATATTCCTTGGAGTTAGGAAGTTATTCCCACTAGTCGGATAAGTCTTGCGAGTATATTGTGTACTCAGGGTTTATTTACCCCTGTTGTAGGTGATGCTTGAGAAGTACCGTTGTGTGGATGATTCTTCTGGTGGGCTTAGACGGATTCTTGTTTCCTATCGCTAGATATTTATTTCTAAATTATGTTGTTTATTATTCCGCACTCTCACATTTGGTAATGTAATAATGTACTTTTTAAGAACTTCGGATATATGAAATGGACAAGTATTGTAACTCATTCTCATTATTGGATCCTTAGAAAAAATATGGATCTTTCGGGTTCTCCCTTGGGGTGTGCCCGACGGATACCGTCGTTGTAGCTTGCTTTCGGGGTGTTTAGTGTCTGGTGGAAGACAAGCGTCTCTGTAAGTGTGCTATTTCGGGCGGTTCTGCCACAACCCGCCTCTCTGATCGGAAGGCCTGGCCGAGGAGAAACAACGCCCGCTTCCGACTCCGACCCGCTTCTTCGACCGAAAGGCCTGACCAACGCCGCTTCCGATTGACCCGCGTCTCCGACCGTGGATGCACCGAACCTCTGCTTACAGCTCTTCTCCGACTGGCGCAGTCGGAGCCGACTGGGACCAACCGATCAGGGACGCCCGCTTGGTGAGGACCTAGGAAACAGACGGAGCAAGTAAGGTAGGGCACTCAAGTCAACCACAAAACCAAGGACCGTACCCTGTACACCTGCAGGACAGTACCAACAGGACATGTCAGAAGGGTGCCCTGCAACCTTCCAGGCCTGTCCGAACCCAAGCAGTGTTGTGGGGGCCGACGTTTGCCCTACAGTGTTGTGGGCGCCATCAATTCCCATACTAGGCGAACACAGTAAAACTCTCCGCATACCTTTGGGCACCGACAGTGTTGTGGGCACCGTCATTTACCATATATGGTGAATGCGGTAAAACCTTCCACATGCGTCTAACACAAACAGTAATTGTGGGCGTCTACCATCATCTTGTACCCGACGACGTGAGCAACAAGACTTAGTAGCATACATACTCTCTCTCTCTCTCTCGCTTGTAAGACCGTCCCCTTCATCTATAAAAGGGGATGCGCTCTCTCCCAATAAGAGGGATCGATCAACGACACTCCAACGACTCTCGAACAATTCGAACAATCAACGATCGATTCACCCTCTGCTGGCTTTAGACACTCTAAAGCTACATAGAGCGCACGCTCGAATACTTAGCGCACGTAGGAGCTCCCGTCACTCTTGGCCCTTCAGTCCGGAGTCCGACCGGACCTCTTGCACCCCCATGTTTCTCCCTCTCGTTTGTAACCCCACAGCAAACTTCGAGCACCTGGGCTCAGGAATAAAGTCACCGACCGATTCAAACTGAACGTAGGGCACGTTGCCTGAATCAGTATAAACCCTGTGTCATTGAGTGCTAGACCACATCCGATCACAACGTACGATAAAACTACAAATATTTACGTGTTGGTCACTTTCTGCACCGACACCTATGAAACATCTTAAGCACCTGAAACATAGGCTTGCAACATGCGTTTTCATCCTTCTTTCGTACGACGCGGTGCAAGCGAGGGATGGTTAGGCGGAGGGGACAGGCTGCCGGTGAGCTTTGGACGGGATGCGGGTTGTCGCCGCTGCGGGCGGGCGGGCGGGCGGAGGGGAAGGCGGGGACAGGCCAGCGATGGTGTATCGTGATGTCATTATTCCGAAAAGTTGAGCAGTGGCGGAACACATAAGCGTGCCAATTATAATAGCATTGATCAAAATAATCCTTTCTTGAGACGTAGAGTAAGTAATTACGCTGCTAACATAACCAAAACATTTGTGTGCCACAGAGAACCTCAGGTATAACCTATTATAATAGTAGTAGCAGTAGCGACGGGTTGGGTACGTGCCCCGTCTCCTTGGGAACACACAGCGCGACAACGGCCGTACGTGTGCACGGCGCGGTCGCCTTTCCGCGGGACGCCCGCTCCTCATCCGTCCGCGTTGGCTGTGGCCGCGCGTACGACGGACGACTCGTCCGAGCCCGGCGCGACCGACCCAGGCCAGCCGCCAGCCAGATCGAGGGCTCGTCAAGGCGCGTGGCCATGGTTATTGGTATGGGTCCCGATCCCGAGCCTTGCGAGTTGCCACGACGTCGCGTCATCGCCATGCGCTCGTCATCACCTGCCACCACGGTCCACGGGCAGCGCAGTTGTGCGGGTGGGCATCACCGGGTGACGGGTGTCCTTCCTCGCCTCGCTCGTACGTCGCCGGTCCCGCAGAATCCTGATGTGAAAAGGGAGCCGGGGCGATGGATCCGCCGTGCCTTTCCGGCATTTTGGAAACGGATCGAATCGATGATTTCGGTGGCGTCCGTAGTCCGTGCCGTGCATGGACTATTAAATGAAATGGTTTGAGAAATCGAACATTATATAGATGAAATGGTCTATTAAGAGTTTATGCTATGAATTTTGGTGTTATATGCTTTCATCATCTTGCTTATACTAATTACTAGTTTTTGAGGACTGAGGTAGCCATGGATCAACATATTTTACACAAATCAAACAAAAGAGACGGTGAAGAGGTGAAAAGATGATAACGGGACGTCGCCGTAGGTGAAGATCTTTTGCTCAGGAGTCTGGACATACATATGCCAAAGTCCTAGTGCTAAATATATATTAAAATTAAGATTAAGATGTGCAGTAGTTTTCTTTCTTCTTTTTGTAAGTGGTTCTTGATGGCTGTGGTCGTGTGGCCTCATTTTTTCTTGTATTCATTTTCTTCCCGTCCAGCTAAGTTCTGAGCTCTGCATATTTCTTGTAATTATGTTGTCACTTCAAAATAAAGTCCAGGCATCAAAATGGTTGCCGTATCTTTTCCTCTCTCTTTTTTTTTAAAAAAAAGAAGATGATAAACCAGTCCATTCTTAAGATAATAACATTTTGATGCCAATTAAGTACAATTAGATTCTTCATTACTTATATTTTTATAGTGTATCTATTTGATGTCATAAATTTTTATAGTTTTTTCTATAATTTTGATCAAACTTGAGATCTTTAATTCTACAAGATTCCTGGAATGACTTATAATTAGGAATGAAAGAAGTATGTGCTAAAAGTTAGTATTATTAAAGAAATTAACTTAGAACTACTAACTAACTTTAATCACTACGGGTGCCCTTAGAGTCCGAAGGATTCAAACGGGACATACAGCGATAGGCGATCACGTGCACGGAAGAAGGAGCCATATGGGACAGACGCACCGGTGACGGTGATGCAAACATGCCCGGTAAATCGATCGTTGTGTTCGCTTGGCTATTATAAGCCATATTTTTTCAGCCAACGAGTAATATTTTTCTCTCACAACAAATCAGCCAACAATATTTTTAGCCATGACTTATCAGCCAAGCCAATCGAGCAAATAACGCGGCCTCGGACTCGCGGTGATTTCTGCTTCGTTGGCTCGATGCAGCAGCAGGCCGCGATCGTTCATTAGTTCATTCGTTTGCCGTAGACGAAGCCGGCTCCTTCCTTCGTCAAGGCACGTGTGGGCGTGTGGCTCTCGCATACCCTAACAGCCACGGTAATTACGCAGGCCTTAATTTCGGTTCATCTTTTTTTTGTTGACTGTCCTCTCCGGCAGCGGCATACGTACCAGCCAGCTGCTATCGAGTATCGACGGATCGTTGTTGTTGACGACTAGGTGCAATGGAAACGCCTTTGGCTTTGCGCAGCGAGGAATCCCCCAACCATGTGAACCGTTCCTTTGTCTGGCCAAAGCCCAGGCCCCAGATGGCCAGAGCGGCAAGCTTGACTCGTGAGAAGGAACCCCGCACCGTCCCGGCGTCGCCTCGGCCTTTTTTTCTCCATTTTTTTCCTCTCACGATCATACCACAAAGGTACCTATTTTATTAGGCAACGTATCATATGCAAACCAATAAACCTGTACAAACTTAGAAACTATCAATCAGGACCACTAGATACTGATCCAATAGATGGGGCGAGAGATGGGATTTTTTTTTGTTAAGCCCCCTATCTGCCAGCCTTTTTTTTTGCGCTTAAGCCCCCTCACCCCATCCATTGGATCAACATCTAGTGGTCCTGATTGGTAGTTTCTAAGTTTACACGGGTTGATTGGTTTGCACATAACATGTTACCATTTTATTAAGCCAAATAAGAGTTGTTAAAGTACGGCTAGCGGAAACCCAAGGATACCGCACCCAACAAATGATCCCTAAAGCAAGACGGGTTGACGACGTGATTATCCCAACTCGACTGATGGTTTCTGCAGTTGATAAGTCGACTGATGCTATTTTGTTAGGCGAAAAAAACACCATACCATGACTGATAAGCCAGACTGATAAGTTCAAGCGAACAGGGCCATACCTCGTCCGACACCTTGTGTCACTTTCATTTTTCCTTCGGAAATGATAGGACGCGAGCGTCCGTCACGTCCGGAAGCCACGCGCCTGGGCCTGCGGATCGGTCAGCCCAATAAATCTTGTGTCTGTCCCCTTTCGTTGCTCCTGCTGCATGTCTCGCGCTGCTCAGGCTTCTCCTCCACCGCCCACACCCCCTTCCGTTGTTCCTGCTTCGCCGTCCATCTCGCTGCTCCTGCTCCGCACGCCCGTCTCGCTGCTCCTGCCGCTGCTCCTGCCGCCCTCCCGCTATGCCTGCTCCGCCACCCGCTTGACCCGACAACGCCGTCAGCCGTCAGGCCTTGGTGTGGACACCCTCCGGCCTCGCCTGCTGCTACGGCTGCGGCGCCCTGATGCAAACGGCGGAGGAGGCCGCACCAGAAAATGCATGTTGCAAGCTCATATTTCAAATGTTTCAATGTTTTAGAGGTATGTTGCAAGCGCTTCATATGGATGTTGCAAAAGTAGATTGGGATGTTCTAATGGTTGTACATGTATGTTGCAAGAGTCTGTCTTCAATGTTTTATCTGTTGTTCAGATGTACGTTATAAGTGTGTTTATTTGGATGTTGTATATGTTTTCACACATATGTTGCATGTGTTTTATTTAGATGTTGTATATGTTTGCAATAATTTTCAACTGTTTTTGTAAGTGTTTCAGATACATGTTTCTAGTGTTTCATTTGTCTTCTTTTATATATTGTAAGTGTTGTATCTAAATATTTTCGAACGTAGATCGGGTGTTGCACGTAGAATACGTGTGAAGCTGAAGGGGACGTGAGTGGTCGCCGTAGGCGCGGGCGACGTTTGGTGGCGCGGGCGAGCAACGACGGGCGGCATAGGCCCATGCATGGACACAAGAAAATGGACTGCAGTTGTGGACGTCCGTCCGGATCCTCTGGACGCTAGCATTACCGTTTTTCATAGCATTTGGTGTCGGAAAAAAAAGTTGTAACCGACAAGTGCCATGCGCTCTGCGGATGGTTGCTCTTGTTCACGTCGCTTTGATCAGGTGTCGACTAGCTGTGGATCCAAACTTGTACGACAATTCACCTTGTTCTATCGTCACCCATTGACTACTAACCCAGCATCGTACCCACAACGGCGCATTGAGAGAATGCATGTAGACATGTAGCGTGTGGCCTTGCCGGTTTCCCCATTCAAGCCCGATTCAGGTTTCCAACAATCGGACGGATGATAGATGGACTACCTGGCGAAACATTAATCAAATCTCCATGATCACAAACTACAGTCAATACAGGTGGCACGAGGAGCCAACGGACTGGACACGCGAAAAAAATGTTCTAATAAGAACAACCAAAACTCTGTGACACTTGTTCAGCTCATCTCTGTAACTAGAAAGAGTTACACTACACTGCGCACATACGGTCTTGCGACTACTGAGACTTTGCAAAAGCAACTCGACTACCGTTCCCATCCAAAAACTGATCTGTGTACCACCCTCTACTCCTAACTTCTGATACAAAAGCGGGGAAGACCCTCTTCGTCTTCTCATAGGCTTCGTTCAGAACCGCGTCACGTGAACCGATGCCTGACCTCTCCATCTCTGAAGCAAATGCGGCAACCAGCCACCCCCTTAACGCGTCCTCTCCGCTCGCGCTTTGCTCAAGAACCATGTATGTCTTGTTGCTTTTTTGGGTAAGCAAAAACTTCTCGTCTGGGAAACTTGCCCTCAGCTGCTCAACGAGCCTCGGACTCAAGACTCTGCGGAGTGGCTGTCCGATCTTCACACTTCCAGCTTCTTCTATAACTCGGTTAGGAAACAGAAGATCTTCTCTGTATCTTAGCTCAGCTGGGCTAGAAACCTTTCCACTCTGTGGTGCAGACAAGTATTACTACCGTGACTGGACTGAATAAAAAGGTTGCGTAAATTAATAGATCAAAGATACCAAACCTTAATAAAATCAGCCACAATCATTGCTGTTCTTTGTGGGTTGAGTGTGTTTACAGGAGTTGCTCTCATCTCTTGGACAACTCCGTATATATGCACTGCGGAAAGTAACGGGCCTGCAATTAACTGACGAAAATGGCAAGGTCATTAGAAGCACGTATCAGTAGAAGGTTGTTAATTGTAATAGCAGGCAAACTTGCACATCAACATAAGGTTCTTCAGCATTATAGCAAGTTCAGATTATATGCAAGAATTGAATGCAAAGTGGGACAAAAAAATGAAAATAATCCTAAAAGATGCATTCTCTGTAGTTATTCTATGCAGTAATAATCCAACAAGTAAATTAGTCAGGTTACTAGGTAAACACCAAAATTTGTGTTGTATCTGGTTTAGCTGGAAATTTACATCGAGTAGCACGAAAACATCAATAAAAGTCTGTTATATATAGTGGATGGCATATTTACAGTCAATATGAATAAGAACTAGAAATTACTAAATGCATGATTTATTCTTGCCCTAAAAAGACTATGCTTTCCTCATGCGCAGAAAAATCCAACAAAAACTATTTACTAAGATCTGCATCATCCCAGCTTGCATTCATGCTAACAGCAGGTATGTGGAATATAGTTCATCGTGCCACAAAATTCATTTAATGCTCTGGGTGAGCTGCATAGCATGTCTATAACATAAATGATGCACTACTTTAGAGGACCTAATAACTTGTTTCGGGAGTATAGTTGATTTTGAAACTTGGAAGACTGTAAAGCACTGGACAATGGTGGACAAAGTTCTCCTGGATAACATATACAGAAAGTTCATATAGCTCTACGGTTGCATGTTGTGTCATATGGTTGCATTTGCAATGCATGTCAGGTGCACATTTTCACTATGTATATTTGCCTGATGATAGAGTGTAATGGAACAGCTGTAACGATAGGATAGATGATGACATGTAGTTCTGTAAATAGTACCTTCCCTTGAGTTGTTGAACAAACAGTAGATGCCAATCCAATTCCAGCTCCTATTCCCATGACATTGAAAAGTGTTGAGATGGCTTCCCCTTTAGCAAATAAATCACTAAGGTTGCCTTCTTTGGCAAAAGAAGAGTAAATTGGAAGCCTTGTTGCTCTTGCTGCAACAACGGCCATTCCCTGCGATAAAAAGTAATGAATCATTTAACATTGCAGCTCAATTTTCAGGCAGAAAGACCAGGACAAATACATTGCCATTACAATGCTACCATTCTTATGGTTATTTGAGACTATGCTAGGGGAAACATTTCCTACTCGTTCGTAAATATTTAAACACAACTGTGCATGCAAAATATCAAACAGAAGATTATATATATCATTTGTTTAATCTAAAGAGTGAAATGCCAGTTAGAAAGGCAACCTTTGCGAAATTTCCCAAGCCTGCTACTTCAAGGAAAAGCTGTGGGCACAGAGGTGAAACGACTTCCAAGGCAGTACCAAGATCATAGAGAACATCAGCTGTCAAAACACAGCAGTTGGCATTAATAGGAAAAATGGCAGTACAAAATAAAATTGTGGACACAATGGCAAAATGACTTCCAAGGCAGTGGCAAAATCATAAAGAACATCAGCTGTCAAACCACAGAAATAGGCATGAATAACATAATTTAGGGAAACAGCAACAGAAAAGGGAAAATTTGTAAAAGTATCAATATGACGAGCAAAAGAATAGAAATATCAGAAAGGAGGTCATAGGATTCTATCATCATTTCTCACCAAGTATCCTCCAACTCTTTGGTTCAGAATCCATTCTTGCCCCCATGCTGCTACAAATGAGCTTTCCTGCGTGCTGCATTCCATCTTTTAGAATCTGAAATAGATAGAGAAAATCAGCCAATATGTTTCATAGCAGTACCTGCTTGAACTTTTAGCATCTCTGTCATCGTATGCTTACCCAACTTACAGCAGTTGCTTGTGCCGGGGTAGGTCGCAAACCTGCAGCAAAAAGCAAGGACTGAGCCACAGCCCACTTGGGCAGTAAGTTGACGAGCATAAATTTTTCCATAAACAAAGTGAACAGAAGTCAAAGATCTCAACATGCTTAGCAGTCTGTAATGAAGACCAACTGGAATTTATGGAATCAACGCACACAAGATATGAAAAAGATTTACTGACCTGTGTTGACAGCACATGTAGCATAGCACTAGAGAAATGCTGTAGTGCTCGGAATCTGGTATAAGTTAAGTAACCCTCATTCACACTGCATGATTAATAGAAGAGACTTAACACAATAGGATGTATCCCAGAAGAATTATCTAGAATAGCAACGAGCATAGGAACTTCATACCTGTATGGATAACCTGATGGAAAAAACTTGTTCAAGAAAGAATCAACAACTTTATCATGTAAAGGTCTAGAATCCTGAATAACTTTTACCTGCAGGAAAATAAGAGTTACGGACTTAAAGAAAAAAAAAACCCTTAAGATATTGATGAAGTAAGATTTTACTAATTTCGCTACAGAATCATGCTTGCACACTTAGCTTATATGATTTTCATTTGTCCAAGCAAACATATAGAGGTTGTTTTTCAGGTAACAACTTGTACATTTCTGAGGTCTGAGGTACAGCGAGAGAAATCAAGTCCTGTAGATATGTGTGCCATTGTGGCAAATCATTACAACCATCAAAATAAACAGCCTAGCAGCTCAGATACTACTGTGAGTAGTATTTAGCTATCTCCATGATCTATAGTGCAATGTTCAAACTGCAGATGGCATAACCATACCGAAGTTATATAACTTATAGAGGGGTGACGAAGGATACGGGTTAATCAACATCTTGAATCCCAGCTGTAATTCAAGCAGGCAAATCATTTGACTACCCAACAAAAAATGTTTGAACTGTTGAGATGGTGGTCTATCACAAGACTGATTGCAATCTGTAAAAAATTAAAGGCAAAACACCGACAAATCAAAAACTTTTAACAGAAAACAACTGTGGCAATCAGGAGAATGCTAGTGCCTAGGTGAATCGCACTGGTGACTGGTCCCATTTCCCCCTTTACTCTTCCATTTTTTTTAATAAAATAGAAGTGCTAGAGGGAACACCTACTCTGATACTTACTGAAAGAAAGTAACGCTTCTCAGCTGACACTACTGTGTTAAGTTATCCCATGGGGCATGGGCAGATTTCTGTTCCCCCACAGGAACGATAAAGTCTGCGATACACTAGAACGACATGTGGTGGGGGATTCCGGAAATTCCAAGTAAAAGAGAAAGCTTACAGAGATGCTACCGCCACCACTACCAGCGGCGTCGAAGCTGCAGAGCCGTGAGACGGACTCCGAAATCTCCACCCAGCACACCGGCTGCGGGGGCCGCTCCGTGGCGGCCGCCCGGTCGCCACCTCCACGTATCCTCTCCTGTGGGATATTTCGCGCAGAGAGGGGGAAGAAAAAGGGCGGTTTCATTCAGCACGAGAAAACTATGCACGGCGAACAAGGCGCTGGAGCAACTGGTAGGATCGAGGCGCCTCTGCTTACGAGTATGTTCATCTAGGTTAGCTCGGAGCGCGGCACAGGAGCTCGAGCCTCGAGGTCGCCGCCGCTTCAGCGCTGCCTTGACGTCACCCCTTCACGGCTGGTGCCTGGTGGCTGTTGTTCTACCTCTCTCTCCGCCCGGTCACGGTGAGACCGAGACGCCGCCGAGCTCGGCGGAAGGGATATGGGGGGTAGCAGCAGAATCACAAAGACGGCGGGGTGGGTTCCTCCGCCGACTCGCACGTCATCCGGCCCGGGGCCCGTCAGCCGCGACTGGATTGGGTCTGTGTGTTTCTTTCCTCCGAGGCGGCCCAGAGTTTAGTGAGTCAAGTTGGGCCGCAGGGTAGGAGGCCATGACGCGGCCGGGCAGCCCAGCCGTTTTCTTTCCTTTGCCTGAAAACAGCGAGAAAATTAGAATCCTACACCATTATAGAAAGTGGGGAGTGGGCTTCGCAGTTCTGTCATCCAACGAGGCTTCGCGGGTTTACCGTTTGGTGACTTTAGAACTCAAAAAAATTAAAAAATGAAATTCTCTTCCAGATTTGCCCCCGCCCTTTCCTTCTTCTTCCTCAGTGCACACGGACAGGGCCGTCCCTTGGCACGTGCAACGTGTGCGACGGTACAGGGCCTCCACTTTTCAGGGGCCTCCAAATATATATAGAGTATATATACGTATATATGTATTGCTTGGTAAATAAAACGTCTGTTGATAGCTTTGGCCTTTGGCCCATTAGCAAAGCGGCGTGTACAACAATTGACCAAAGCCCAATAAACAATGGCTTGTTGCCCGACCATTATTCGATTGGCAATGTTGCCGATCCCAATTCCCCAAGCCCGAATCGGATCGCAAATCTTAGGTCTCACGTACTACCTCTCGACGTCTCGTCTCGTCGTGTCGCCGCCATCATCGCCGACGCTGCGTCTGCACGCCGTGGCTGCGTTCATGAGTGATGGTGCGTGAGCCGTGACAAATCGATATTGATGCCAAAGAACTATATATGGAGTGAAGTTTCTACAAGACTTCATTCGAGAAGAAAGAATGGGGCCTGTTGAAATTTTGCGGTTTTAAAGGAGCATGGTTGTTTTCCTAATGCAACTATTGCATATAGAGTTTTGTTGACTATTCCTGTGATTTGTTGCATCGCCAGAGCGAAGCTTTTCTAAGTTAAAGCTATTGAAGACTTATTTGCGTTCTACAATGACACAAGAAAGACTTAATGATTTGGCTATAATAGCACTTGAAGGTGAACTGTTGGAGAAGATTGATTATGAGCATATTATTGAAGACTTCATTTCAAAGAACACTAAAAGAATGATGTTATTCAAGTAAAGATTATGTAATATAGGTATCATTCTTGAATCTTGATATATATTTTATTGCAACATACTGCATGCTTTATAATATCGTATATTTAGTTTTTTTTTCTAGACTAATAGGCCTCATTTCTTAGTATCGTACAGGGCCTCTAATTTTCCCGGGACGGCCCTGACACGGATGGACGGAACGGGGAAGAAAGAAACGGATCAAGCAGGCGCTCCTCCGCTTCGTCTTCTGCACACCGGAGCCGAGCACCACGGCGGCGGCGGCGGCGCCACCAGCGACTCCCGCCGACCACCGCGCTTCTGACCCGAGCGTCCGGTTGACGGTATATTGAAGGATTTGCTGCCGGATTTGGAGAGGTGGAGTTCGGCGGACGTTGGCATCGGGGTGGTGGGCATGAGCGCGCCGGCACCGGCGCCGCCGTTCACCTTGCTGTTGGCGCTGCTCTGCTCTGCCGAAGCAGCCGTGAGGGTAGTGTTGGCGCTCATGGCGGGCTCGCGGCGGACGACGAGGAGGCGACCAGCGACACAAGCGCCGCCGTGGAGGAGGCCGTGTTGGGCGAGCTGGCGTCGTCGCCTTCCAGCGTTGTTGCTAACTTGCTGAGATGAGCCTGAGCTGACTGTGAGATGAGCTACTTGTTGTAAGGAGCAAGAAAGAAAGGAAGGAAGGAAGATGTCCATGTGAAGCACAGCACCATGAGACCGGAAGCTTCGTAGCAGCTTGGAAAATCAAGAAAGGGAAGTTAAAGAGGAAAGAGAAAGGGAGAGATGCGTATGGAATATGGATGGATGGATGGCTATTTGACTACCGTGGTGGGCGATGGGAGTCGCTGGCGCCGCCGCCGCCGCGGCGCTCGTCTCCGGCGTGGAGAGGACGAAGCGGCTGAGCGCCCGCTCGATCCGTTTCTGCTTTCCCAGTTCCGTCCGTCCGTGTGCACTGAGAAGGGAGGAAAGGCTATTTTCTCGAAAACAACTGTGTCTGTCAACAACTCAAAATGAAACCTTGGTGTGAATAAATCGAACATTGCAAATTGGAGCACTCTAAACATAGGTATCAGAAAGAAAATTGAATTTCAAACTCAGTTTGACTAGTGAGAATGAAACACTATTCATTTTAAATTGTAAGTCGTCCTAACTTGTCTAGTTATATTGTACTCCCTCCATTACAAATTATAAGTCGTCTTAATTTTTTTGGTTGATCCATTTTACTATGTATCTAAACATATTATTATATTTAGATACATAGCAAAATTGATGTAAAAAAAAGTCAAAGCGACTTCTAATTTAGAACAGAGAAAATATACATCTTTATATATGTAAATAGACAACTTATATCTAGACATGTAATAAAAATTAGTGCATATCAAGAAAAGTTATAATAACCACAGGTCCCTAGACTCTAGCTGTGTCTTCGTCTAAAAAAGGTAATCCCTCCATTCCAAATTATAAGTCGTTTTGATTTTTTTTATACATCTATTTTACTATTTATCTAGATATAATATTATGTCTAGATATATATTAAAATCTACTATGAAAAAAAAAGTCAAAGTGACTTATCATTTAGAACGGAGGGAGTATATGGACAACAGCTGTGTCTTCGTCTCTGGACTCTGGCACATGAAGCAATCTTTGTTTGCTAGGCATGAGGCTGTCAATTTGGTGGAAACATGGCCGGAACTGAAGAATAATTATGATGGAGGGAAATCAAAGAACATTATATTTAAAGCTAACGATCACTATTTACTTCAAAAAATCTGTAAACCAAGTGAGGTCATAGCCATCTTTGATTTGCATTGGGCACCATTTGGTGCGATTTTTTCATACGGTTTCACCTAGATAGACGGAGAAATCACGTTTGCATGGCTCACCCCTCTTGTAAACAAAAGGGCTTCCCTAGTGTCGGGGACCTAATACCGGGGTGCCCAAGAAGGTGGAACTAATAACCATCGAACGTTAAAGACTCCCGAGCAGACAAGAGCACCGCTGCGCTTCTTGCCCGAGCGACGGGAGTTTGGTTCCGCCTCGCCCGACGCCCGTCGGCCAGCTCCGCCTCACCCGATGGCTGGAGGACGGCTCCGCCTCGCCCGAGGGCTGAGGGCTAGACTCCGCCTCGCCCGACCCCCAAGGGCTAGGCTCTGCCTCGCCCAACCCCTGAGGTATAGACTCTGCCTCGCCCGACCCCCGAGGGCTAGGCTCCGCCTCGCCCAACCCCCTGAGACACAGGGTAGGACAAGACGTTCGGGTCAACCACGGCATCGAAGGATCATGTCCTGCGCCCCTGCAGGAAAGTACCGTCAGGACATGACGGGACGGGCGCTTAGACCCTTCTAGGCGTGGCAGAGCCTGAATAGTGTTGCAGGCGCGTGCTCTTTGCCCTACAATGTTGTAGGCGCCGCCTTCAACCTCCGGGCGAAGAACCCGATACGAACATACGACAACCACTACGTTCCAAGGAGAGACTCCCGTCCTCTACAGTGGCAAAACGGGCAGTCACCACGCCATCCGCTCCCCATGGGGTCGGAGATGAACAACCCTGTCCGACACGTCGCCCGTGGGGGCGGGACGGGACGCACCCACTTGCTAAAAGAGGCCAGGGCATGGCCTACGAAGATCAACGAACACGCCACTTCTGACACTGTCTGCCATGTTATACAGGGCAGGCGCAGGGAAAAAGGAAGACCCGGATCCTTCGAAGGACCTTCTATACCCTTGGTATTTTCTCTTTCTCCCATCTGTAACCCCTGCCCCCCTTGGTCTATAAAAGGAAGGGCAGGGCTCCCCACTAAAGGGATCGACTTTTGATGGACAACTCACACACAAACGAACTCATAGAGAGCTCGGTTCGACACATCACGCACACAGCCAGGCCGCACCAGGCTCTTGGCATCCTTTCAACCCTTCCATCAGAGACCTGGGACCAGTCCCTCTCTCGGCCGTTTGTACCCCCTACTACGAACCTCTTTCGGTGCTAATAACACGAGTAGCAATAGACTGGACGTAGAGACGTTCAGCCCGAACCAATATAAACCTTGTGTCATTTAGCGCACCATCCGGGCCTAATGCGCATCAATTATAAATTTACTAGCCGGTGCTTGTTCGAAACACCGACAGTTGGCGCGCCAGGTAGGGGCCTTTGCGCGTTCCAAACCAGGTCACGGATGGCTAACTACAATGTTAGTTGGGTCCCAGGTGTACATGTGCGCTTCGGGAGCCTAGATTTCGTCATCACGGTGGAAGGAGAGTTGGTACGGGCGCACACCGCCATCCAATGTCTCCCCTCCATCGTCCTCGACCACAAGAGGCTTGGGCGCCAACTCGGCGTCTCCCTTGGACCCCAGCAGTCCAGGGAGAACCAGCGTCGCCTCGCCCTTTCCAACAACGACGACGTGGCACGACCTTCCAGAGAGGGGCACCTCTCTCCGGAGCGCCACGTGCAGAGCGCCCCGACAGCGTTTCCGTTCGGTCTCCGCAACGCCGTGGCGACCGCTTGCCACCTCGTGGCACTACGCATGGTTAAACCGCCCGCGGACAGCGAGTTCATGGGGGTAATTGAACACGACATGGAGTCCCTCCACAAACTCCTCTCCGAGGAGCCAGAATCATCCTCTAGCTCTGACTCCAGCAAGGGGAGCCATCGCCCTTCCCGGGAATGCTTCGTGGCAGAAACCTCCGAGGGGCACGTCGAAAGCATCTCCGAGGGGGAGGCTACCTCGATAGGCAATCCCGACGCCAGGACCGGAGGGGAGGTGGTGGCCCCATCTCACGTAAGGATGGAGCAGCTGAGAGCACGGAAGCTGGAGATTGATGACGTCGGACAATAGCTTGTTCAGGAGTACCGCAAGATCGATGAGGAAATCAAGCGTCGCGGAGACGGTGGGCACGCATGCGCCACCGCCTGTAACATACACCAGAGGATCCTCACTGATGATGGGACCCTCCCTCACTTCGCTCGGGCAAGTCAGAACATCGCTGCTGTGACGACCTTGCTTCACGACCTTCCAGAGGCCGTGACGTCAAAGGATCGCCGGGCCCGCCGAGAAATTCGCACGTTGCTCGAGCGTGCAGCGGCGCAGCAGGCGGAAAGCTCGTTGTCTCGGTGATGCGAGCTCGACACCAGCCAGCACACGCCCTCGGTGCGCCCCACCAAGGACGTGTCGGTTCACCAGACACCGCCAGGCGGTAGGCAGCACACCATTGTTCCGGTGCATCAATGTCTCGGCCACAACCGCGACGCACGCAGCACCATCGACGCCCGCAGATGCGCCTACAATGACTCAAGAGAAGGAGTCAAACGCGGCTACCACCCTCAGCGCGGCGGACGCTATGACAGCGGCGAGGACTGGAGCCTGAGCCCCGGCCTGCCGGGCCCTCAGGCCTTCGATCGGCACATCCTCAACGCTGCTTTCCCATCAAGGTACCGACCGCCTACCAACATCCCTAAATATTCTGGAGAAAAAAAACCCGAGCTTTGGCTCGAAGACTATCAGCTTGCTTGTCAAGCCGGTGGCGCGAATGATGACGATTTCATTATCCGCAATCTCCCACTATTCTTGGCCAATTCGGCGCGGGCATGGTTGGAGCACCTACTGTCCAACGCCATTCAGAGTTGGGCGGATCTGAGGAAAATCTTTGTGGGAAACTTCCAAGGCATGTACAAGCGCCCTGGGAACCCATGGGACCTCAAGAACTGCCGCCAGAAGGCCGATGAAACCCTCCGCGGGTACATCCGACGCTTCTTCCGGCAGTGCAACGAGCTCCCTAACATCGCCGATGCCGACGTAAAAGGAGCCTTCCTATCCGGGACCACCTGTGAGTCTTTGGTCCATAAACTAGGACACAAGGGCCCATGGACCACCAAGGAACTCCTAGACATCGCCACCAGCCATGCCTCAGGAGAGGAGGCGATCGGAGCAATCTTCGACCATTCCGACGGCAAGGCAAGGCGGGACGAGGGCGCCGGCGAAGGCGCCTCCAACCGTTCCACCAAAAGAAAGAACAAGAAGCAACGGCGTGACGACTCGCTCGTGGCCGCTACCGACCGCAAGGGTGGCCGAAAGCCCGCGGAGGGCACTTCGAACCACTTCGAAAAAATGCTCGAGGGACCGTGCCCAAACCATGCTTTCCCGGCCAAGCATCTATACAAGGATTGTGGCCTCATGCGCAAATACTTGCCCGGAGGCCTCAACAAAGGGGAGCAGGGGAAGGAACCTGCCCCCACCGCAGACGACACCGAGGAGAAGGACGACGCCTTCCCAACGCCGAACGGCGCCCTCATGATCTTCGGAGGATCAACGGCCTACGACTCCAAACGCCGCCAGAAGGTCACGCGCCGCGAGGTCTATACAGCCGGACTGGCCATGCCTGCCTTCATCTGGTGGTCAGAATCCGCCATAACCTTCGACCGGAATGACCATCCGGATGCCGTCCCACACCCGGGAAGGTACCCGCTGGTAGTCGACCCGATCGTTGGCCCGAAGCGACTCACGAAAGTACTGATGGACGGAGGTAGCGGCCTCAACATCATGTACGCCAAGACGCTCGACGAAATGGGCGTCGACCGAATGAACCTTCGCCCGATCCGAGCGCCTTTCCATGGCGTCGTGCCTGGCAAACAGGCCGTGCCACTGGGACAGATCGATCTGCCCGTCACTTTCGGGGATCAGTCCAATTATAGGACTGAGACCCTCACCTTCGACGTAGTGGGGTTCCCCGGAACCTTCCACGCCATCCTGGGACGACCATGTTACGCGAAGTTCATGGCTGTCCCCAACTATACATACCTCAAGCTGAAGATACCGGGTCCCCGTGGGGTCATCACCGTTGGCACCTCCTTCCAGCGTGCTTACGAGTGCAAAGTCGAATGCTGCGGCCACGCCGCCGCGGTCGTCGCCTCCAGGGAACTCTCCGCCCTCAGGGAGTAGGTTGCCGAAAAAATGCTCAACGCGAAGAAATCAAACGGGTCGTTCGAATCGGCAGAGGGCTCCAAGGAGGTCCTCATAGACCCCAGCAGCTCCGAGGGTAAAATGGTACGCATTGGTACCGCGCTCTCCTCCGAATAGGAAAGCGTGCTCGTCGACTTCCTCCACGACAACAAAGACATCTTTGCGTGGAAACCCTCAGATATGTCGGGCATCCTGAGGGAGGTCACCGAGCATACTTTAAAAATCCTCCCAGGCTCCAAGCCAGTGAAACAACGCCTACGCCGCTTCGACGAGGAAAAGCGCAGGGCCATCGGTGAAGAAATAGCAAAACTGTTGGCCGCCGGATTCATCAGGGAAGTACACCACCCAGAGTGGTTAGCAAATCCCGTTCTTGTACGAAAGAAGAGCGGAAAATGGAGGATGCGTATCGACTACACAGGTCTCAACAAGGCGTGCCCAAAGGACCCGTTTCCTTTGCCACGCATAGACCAAATAGTTGATTCTACCTTAGGGTGTGAAACCCTCTGCTTCCTTGACACGTACTCCGGCTACCACCAAATCGCAATGAGAGAGTCCGACCAGCTCGCGATTTGGTACATCTCAATGCCCTTCAGATCGTTCTGCTACATCTCAATGCCGTTCGGTCTAAAGAACACCGGGGCAACTTACCAGCGCTGTATGCTCAACTGCTTCGAGGACCTCTTTGGGTGGTGTGGGGGATATACCCCCGGGTACCACAAGATGGTACATGGGCCGCACCATCCGAGGTGGCCTGGCCCGTAAGATCAAGGCGTACACATCAAGATTACAAGTTGTACTAGATATTGTAATAGTACCAAATTGGATACTTTACTTGTAATCTTGTCTCTTCGGAGTATATAAGGAGAGACAAGGGTCCCCTAGAGGACGGGTTAATCGATATACATCTCAATACAATACACCAAAGACATAGGACGTAGGGTATTACGTCGATCAAACGGCCCGAACCTGTCTAAATCGTTGTCTCTGCGCCTTGTGTCACCATCTGGTTCTTGATTACACGCACCGTCTACCGACAATCTACCACCACGGGCACCCCCCTCGATGGACTGCCGACCATATTTCGTCGACAGGTGGACCGTTGAGGCCTACATCAACAACATCATAGTTAAGTCCAAACGGGCTGACCACCTTATCGCCGATCTTGAAAAAACCTTTGCTAAACTCCGGGCAAATGGCATCAAACTCAATCCCGAGAAATGTGTTTTCGGGGTCCCGAGGGGCATGCTGCTCGACTTCATCGTCTCCGAGCGCGGCATCGATGCCAACCTAGAGAAAATCTCGGCCATCATGAAGATGGGCCCGATCCAGAACATAAAGGGGGTTCAGCGGATCATAGGGTGCCTCGCCGCCCTCAGCCGATTCATCTAGCGCCTCGGCGAACGAGGACTCCCCCTTTACCAACTCCTAAAGAAAGCCGACCACTTCGAGTGGACAGCCGAGGCCTAGGAGAAGCTCGACATGGTCAAGCTACTTCTAACAAATCCCCCGGTCCTGGTCCGTCCAAGCAATGGAGAATCCCTCCTACTATACATAGTGGCCACCACGCAAGTGGTCAGCGCCGCCCTGGTAGTAGAGCGGGGAGAAGAGGGGCACGCCTTCAAGGTGCAGTGCCATGTGTACTTCATTAGCGAGGTACTATCCGACTCCAAAACCCGCTACTCCCAAATCCAGAAACTCCTATACGCCGTACTCATCACCAAGAGGAAATTGCGCCACTACTTCAAGTCACACGTCATGACAGTCGTGACATCATTCCCCCTCGGCGAGGTCGTCCATAGCCAGGACGCCACGGGGAGAACCGCAAAATGGGCACTCGAGCTGATGGATCAAGGCATCACGTATGCACCCCGAACAGCAATCAAGTCCTAGGTGTTGGCTGACTTTATCGCGGAGTGGACCGAGGTCCAGATGCCACCAGCGGTCGTCGATCAAGAGTACTGGACGATGTACTTCGATGGGTCGCTGATGAAAAAGGGGGCCAGCGCAGGGTTGGTCTTCGTATCGCCCCTCGAGGTCCGCATGAGGTATATGGTTTGGCTCCACTTTCCCTCATCAAATAATGTCGCCGAATACGAAGCGCTCATCAACGGCCTACGAATCGCCATTGAGTTGGGCATCCGACGCCTCGACATCAGGGGCGACTCCTAGCTGGTCGTCAACCAAGTCATGAAGGAGTCGAGCTACCACGACGCCAAAATGGTGGCATACTGCCAAGAAGTCTGACGACTAGAGGATAGATTCGATGGCCTCAAACTCAATCACATCCCAAGGCGCCTCAACGAAGCCGCCGACGCGCTCACAAAAGCAGCGTCCGACCGAGAGCCAGTGCCGACTGGAGTCTTCGCCAGTGATCAACATAAGCCCTCGGTGCGCTACGAGGGGTCAGAACAAGCCGATGATGACCCATCTGATCCGGCCCGAGGGCTGACCCACCGACTGCTCCATCCGACCCTAAGGTCATGGAGGTTGAGGAGGATCCAGCAGTAGAGCCCGACCCTACGAACAACTGGAGAACGCCTTACCTCAACTACCTCCTCCGCGACACACTACCAACGGACAAGACAGAAGCTCGACGCCTCGCACGTCGTGCCAAGTCCTTCGTTCTTGTAGAGGGCAAACACTACAAACAGAGCCACACCAGGATCCTGCAGCTCTGTATCCCTAGCGAACAGGGAAAACTTCTGCTGAGCGATGTCCACGGTAGGGTCTGTGGTCACCATGGCGCGCCGAGGACCTTGGTTGGAAACACATTCCGACAGGGCTTCTACTGGCCCACTGCAGTAGCTGACGCCGAGCAAATCGTACGCACCTGCGAAGGATGTCAGTACTACGCTCGACAAACTCACCTCCCGGCCCAGGCACTCTAGATGATTCCCATCACGTGGCCCTTCGCGGTCTGGGGGCTCGACCTGGTTGGGCCATTCAAAAAGGCGCCCGGGGGCTTCACCCACCTACTTGTCACCAGAGACAAGTTTACGAAATGGATCGAAGCTCGGCCGATCTCCATGATCAAATCCGAGCAGGCTATGCTGTTCTTCCTCGACATCATCCATTGTTTTGGAGTACCAAACTCCATCATCACAGACAACGGCACGCAGTTCACCGGCAGGAAATTCATTCGATTCTGTGATGAACAACACATCTGGATCGATTAGGCGGCCGTCACGCACCCCCGGACGAACGGGCAGGTCGAGCGCACAAACGGCATGCTCCTACAGGGCCTCAAGCCCAGGATCTTCAACCGGCTGAACAAGTTCGGCGCACGCTGGGTCGCCGAGCTGCCCGCAGTACTCTGGAGCCTGAGAACAACTCCCAGCCGGGCCACCAGCTACATGCCTTTCTTCATGGTCTATGGTGCCGAGGCCGTCCTCCCAACGGACCTCGACTACGGAGCACCAAGAATCAGAGCATACGATGAACAGGGAGCCGAGGCATCCCACCAAGACGCCATGGACCAACTAGACGAAGCCCGCGACATCGCCCTCCTCCGTTCGGCCAAGTACCAGCAGGCGCTACGGTGGTACCACAGCTGACGGGTGCGGGACCGAGCCTTCAACGTCGGGGACCTTGTTCTCCGCCTTGTGCAGAGCAACAAGGACCACCACAAGCTCTCCCCACCCTAGGAAGGGCCATATGTCGTCGCGGAAGTACTCCGTCCAGGTGCCTACAAGTTGAAGACCATCGACGGCAAGGTCTTCACCAACGCCTGGAACATCAAACAGCTACGTCGCTTTTACCCATAAATGAATGCATACTCTTCCTTATCAGTTTTTGTCTTTACAAAACCCTGATCTTTAGTGACATCCGACCCCTGCAAATTGCGAGGGGTCAGACCTCACTCGGGGGCTGATACGAATGATACAAGTACGTTTATCTTGCAAAAACTTCCTATGTTATATTTGCAAACATTCTCTAAGTTTTCCGTTCTTCTCATAACAAATCCTAAGGACTAAGATTTTTGGAACAAATTCTGAGTACAACTGGTAGGACTGTGGGGGACCCACGCCCCAGCGGCTACGACCTCTTTGCTCACCAGCGTGATCAGAATTAATTCACCCGCACTCCTAGTTTCTTACGACTTGAACCATGGGAAGGGTCGGAGGGCACCAAAACCTCTTCTACAAAAGGAGAAAGCTAAAAAGTTGTTTGTCGTAACAAAAGATGAAAATTTGTCCATTCTTCGCACAAATTCACCACTTACAAAGTGCTTTCATCACAAAAAGGACTAATGTACTCATAAATTCAAAAGACTGTTTACTCGGGGGCTCCCCCACAAACTTATTCAATTAAAGTCTCTACCTAGCTTTACTACAAGTACTACCATGGTCACCATGCCACGCTCTCCACTGGCAACGTCCTGGCATGTAACAGGCCAGTTCGTCTATTGCAGCCGCCGCGCCAAGCTCTCCATCGGCAACGTCCTGGCACGTACACGGGCCAGTTCGTCTACTGCAGCCGCCACGCCACGCTCTCCATCGGCGACGTCCCGCCTCTCCATAGGATCCTCGAAGGCGCCATCATCCGCAACGTCGAGCACCACGCCGGCGACTATGGTGCCCCTCCACCGGGGCATTCGGGGACTACGCCATCGTCATCAGCTGCAACCCTGACAACGACACCTCCACCAGGGCATCCGGGGACCACGCCATCGTCATCAGCCACAACCACGACAACGGCGTCTGAACGGGGGGCGCCTGCCGCTGAAGGAAGGCCACAACGGACGACGGCGAGGCGAACGACGCTCGGCACCTTCCAGTGCCCTTTCTCCTTCGACGACAGCGACACTTCCATGGCAAAGGCGACCCACACCATCTCATCTACGTTGGATGACCTCCAGCTCGACATCACACTCCGGATTCATGAGCGGATCAGTGAGTTTCTCTCTCTCTGGCATTGCCCTCCCACACTCAGGAACCACCGCGACGCATGGACGCATTCGGTGGAAAAGAAGAAGAAGAGGTAGCGGCTCAGTGGTAGGCCAAGAAGTGGGACGAGAACTCCCCTCCCCCTCCCTATTTAAGGAAGAGGTGCAGCGGCTAAGGGAAGGCGAAAGGTGGGGATGAAAAACTCTCTGTCTTCCCTTATTCAATGCAGGTGGGAAATTAATGCCGACGGGAATACGGGGGGACGCGTCGGAACCAACGGGACGCGCTCTGGACTGACAGAACACGCTCCAGTCAAACAAGACGTTGCCAGGGCATGGCCCACCACTACCACACGCCGGGTATGGGAATCAAGGCGCACACGCGTGCTGGCGACCCTCCGCTTCCCCAGGCAGAACCACGGAACGATCCGACGATGGAACCCCAGCCCAAGGGGCCCAACGGGCCACTCGGACCGATCGGACGGACCGGGCAAAAATGACGAACCAACGACCGCTGAAAGATAAGCACCCCTGTTTACTTACTTTGCACGTCAATTTATTACCAAGCTTCCTACCTCAGCAACGACAGGGGCACGGACATCACTCGGGGGCTGCCAAGGGTGTCTACCTTGTTAGACACCCTCTTCGCCCGACCCCTCCGTACGTTTAAAAACCAGAGGCGCGGTACGCGGGTGTAAAACTTTGAGTAAAACTGGACGAACCGCCAGACCCTACGCCTCGGGAGCTACGGTGTTTTTCGGCTCACCAGAATAAATCGAACTCACAGTCCCCGCATCCCCAGCTTCGGCATCCACCTTCTCAAGAAGGGTTCGGAGGGGTGCGCCTACAGAATCTCCCCCAAGGAGAAGCTGTCAGGTTGCCCAAATCAATCGAATGGCTCAGATCACCACCGAGATATAGAATCGAAAAATACTCATGCAGGTCGCTATCAGTGCGGGACCCACAGGATATCCCGTAAGGAAGGGAGAAGACCTAGTCTAACTAGGATTCTTCCCATGTAATCCTAGTAGTAGTAGTATTCTGTAATCCTACCAGAAACTCTCATTGTAAACCGACTAGGACTCTGACCTCCTGACTATATAATGGAGGGTGGGGTTCCTAGCGAGGGGACAACTTTTGAACACTGAACAATCAATCCAACGCAAGGCTAACGCCGACTGGACGTCGGGCTATTACTCGATCACAATCGAGGGTTCGAACCAGGATAAATCGACTGTCTCTTGCGTTCACCGTCGAGTTCCGCATACGCTGAAGCCCGAACAAACTACCCTGGGGACCCTCGTGGTAGGCTATCGGTGGTCAAACATCGATAGCTGGCGCGCCAGGTAGGGGATTTTAGCGAATTTGCATCCGAGAGCTCGACGGACCTCGACAACATGAACTTCTCGATGGGATCAATCTTCATCTTCGGTTCGTGGATCTGCGAGGCAGGCGACGATGCCAAGCTCCAAAGCTGTCTCCTCGAAGATTCGGATCACCATGAAGACCTTTCTATTTCAGCGACTACGACAGGTCAAATCACCGGAAGATTCGCGCAGCTCGTGATGTCCGATTCAACTTAGGTTTCGTGGCTTGGCGCATCCGACTCGAACTCAGGCTCCGCATATGAGATGGAGTCTGACCTGAGTTCTTTCGAGAAACTGAGTTCTTTTCTGATGGGGCTCCAGAACATGGCCTCGGCATATCAAGAAAACAACTCGGAGAACACTCAGAGTCTTTTCAAGAAGTCAGGTTTTTTCCGTTTGGACTCCACAACATGGCAAAGGCATATCAGGCACGGCTCGAAGGATCCCTCGATCCAGTACTTAGAATGCCACTAAAAGGAGCTCAGGAAGGTCTCGTACTAACTATAACATCTCAAGACTGCATCGTCCACTGACCAGGTTCTATTCCTGAGGATAGCGGCACCCGAATAGTCAGCACGACGACAACAACAATTCTACCCTACCAAGAAGGAGACTCGATCTGCGACCTTAAAACCTCTACTGAAGTTATCAGCAACTCCGGCAGTACGAAAATCAACGTTGATAACAGAACAGTTCACGCACCGGAAGTACTCATGGTTCGCCGTCCTCGATCACCATTGGTCCCCCTAGAAGCACCCGACATCAGGACCTCGGATGAATCTGAGTCCAACATATCACCCTTCGCCCAGGGCTACGATGGTGAGACCAAGAATCAGAGGCAAGCCAGAGAAAGAAAAAAACAAATTGAAGCAAGGATGCCAACGCCGTGCTAGGCAGCGCAAGGAAGTTTGGATCAGATATGAGTCAGATCTGGCC